>PVKZ01004803.1:0-69527 GCA_004027375.1 Macroglossus sobrinus
AAAAGCCGGGCTCCTGCCCCAAGGTGGACCTTCCCTTGACCCCGCTTGGCCTCTGCCGGGACCAGTGCCGAGTGGACAGCCAGTGTTCTGGCAAGATGAAATGCTGCCGCAATGGTTGTGGGAAAGTGTCCTGTGTCACACCTGTCTTCTGAGGTAGGTGGGCGGGAGGAAGGAAGCGTATTGACGTGCAGATGAGATGACCCCTGCAGGAGGTAGAAAAGGAGGACCTGGGTGAACATACTTGTGCTCACTTATCTGTCCATATATTATTTACCTTCATCCACTCAACAGATATTTCTTGAACATCTATCATGTGCCATGCTCTGCTCTAGGCTTTGGAGATGCTTCATGAGTGAACAGATCAGACAGAAATATTTCTCTCTGATGGGGCTGAGATGCTAATGGACAATAAACAAAATAAACAGATAGGTTCAAAGAATGTTAGAGATAAGTGCCATGGAGAAAAAAAAAAAATGAAGGAGACTAAGGATAACTGGGGTGGGGGTTGGGGATGGAGGGTAGTGGGAGGAGGACAGGGAGCAGTGTTGCCATCTTTACAAGGGGCATGTCAGGGGAAGTCCTACCTAGAAGGCAGCATTTGAACGAAGACTTGAGGGCACTAACCTGCGGGGTCGGGGAGGGAGCTGTGAGCACATCTGGGAAGAATGTCACAAGCAGAGAAAGCAACATGTAGAAGCAAGAGCATCCTGGTGAGTTTCAGGGAACACTGAGGCCGGAGCTGGGGGAGCCAGGAGAGCACAAAAGGAGCAGAGGGTCACAGAGGCAAGAAGTGAGCGAGCAACTGTTAGAGGCTTCATAGGCCGTTGTAAGGACTTTGGTCTTGACCTGGAGTCGGACATGCTCTGACTTCGGTTAGAAGAGGCTTGCTTTGGCTGCTGGGTGGAGAATGCGCTGTAGGGGCCGCGGCAGAAGCAGGGACACCAGCGAGGAGGCTCCTGCGAAAGGCCAGGAGATGGTGGACCTGGGAGGATGAGTGTCTGGGTTTGGACATACGTGAAGGTAGATGTGGCAATATTTGCTAATGAATCGGGCCGTGAGGGAAAGAGAGATTTACTCCTTTGTTTCCTTAACATGCACTTAAATAATTCAGCAGCTGGAGGAGCATATGTGTCCTGGGAGAGGGGACAGTGGTTGGAGGAACCCTGGGGACATAGGAAGCTCTTTGCATGGCCTCCGGAAGGTGTGGCCTTGCTGTGGGAGGCACAGGAGTGGTCCAGAATTTAAGCTGCAGGTACTCTTGTCTCTTATTGCCGATATTGTCATCCATGGTTTTATTATGCTCTTCTTCCTCTAGCTCCAGCCACCACCCCCTGAGGAGTGGGACAGCAGAATTTTCTGCCTGGCCCTGTCCAGCTCCGGCCCAGCTGCCCTGCCCCCCTCCTGGCCTCTGCACTCTCTCCTGCACTGACCACAACTTCTTCTTTTGCAACCCAATAAAATGACCATTTCTAGCACTGGTAGGGCCGTGGCCTTCGTTCTTACTATTGGCCCCTGCCTCCCCGACTCTGGGTCGAGGTGGGGTGGCAGCAGTGGGGGAATGACCTGACTGTCCAGGCATGAAGACCAGGGAGGGATCAACTCTGAGACAATAAACATAAATTCAGGGCTCGTCTCGTGTGGCTGGTGGTTCTTCTCCCAGGGTGACGGAAGGGAAAACTGAGGCTCTGAGAGATGATGGAGCCCATCCTGATTTATTGCTGGAGGTTCTCGATAGCAGCAGCTGCACGTTCTGTGTGCCGGATGAAGGGCGGGGTGATCCGCTCTCCAGATCTCCTGGATCCACGAAACAACCCTCAGAGTAGTTGAGACGGCCCCGTGTTACAGATGGGGTCTCTACCAAGTTACTTGCTTGCAGCCACAGAGAAAAAAAAGGTGGCAAAGCCAGTGTCTTTTGTTGTTGTTGTTAATCAAACTATTATTTTGTACACATAATATATTCACATGGATCAAAATTCAAAAGGTAAAAAAAGGATGTACAATCTAAAGCATCTTTCACCCTTGACTCCCTCCCTCCAATCCCAGCCATCCAGGCATTTTTCTATAGACACAACAAATGTCACCAGTTCCTCATGTGTTCGTTCGGAGAGATGGCTCCCTCTCCCTTCCTCCCTCCTCTTCTTTCTTTCCCTCTGCCCCTCCCTTCCTCTATCTGGCCCCCTTTTCCATCTGATCTCTATTTTCCTCTCTCTCTCTCTCTCTCTCTCTCTCTCTCTCTCTCTCCCCCCCCTCTCTGTCTTCTCTCTATCCCTCTCTGTCCTCCTCTCTTTATCCTTCTCTATCACCTCTTTTCTGTCCCCCCTTTTCCATGCCCCTCTCTCTTTATCTTTCTTTATCCCCTTCTCAAGACTCCTTCTCTGTTACTCTTATACATCCTCCACATCCCTTCTTTCTATGCCTGTTTCTCTCTCCTCTTCTTTACCCCTTCCCTTTATTCCTCTTATCTCTATCATCTATCTCCATCTATCTAGGGACATGCAGATATAACATTCTTATCTATCCCACCTTTTTATACAAGTCATAGCACCCTATACACATCGTGTTGTATCCTGCTTTTTTTCCCCCCACTTAATGTATCGTCATCACTCCACAGTAAAGCATAAAGAATTTCTCCATTCTTTCCTTTGGATGTACAAAATTTATTTAACCACACTTCTACTGAGACTATTTAGGTTACTTTTGACCTTTTGCAGGCCTAGATTTGAACCCAAGTCATCTGATACCAGAGTCCCATGTTTGTTCCACTGCAGTGATTTCTCATTTTAATCTGTGGGGCATGGGTTTAGCCTTTGGGGTGAGGATGAGGGAGAGGACAGAAGTGATGGCAGTGACACTGGTCCCTGAGGACAGCCTGTATGTCCTTCTCTGTTCCTCCACCCACTGTGGAATGTGAGAGATCAGGGCAGCTTGAGTGTGATTGGAGACAGGAAAGCTTGGCGGCTTGGTATTTGACCAGCCTCATCTTTCTCATCCTCTTGCAGGTCCCTGCCCCTGGCCAAGAGCCAGGCAAGAACCAAGGGCTTCTCCATCCACCTCCCAACACCCCTTTTCCCAGGGATATAAGGTGAAGGGGTCTCATGGATGAGAGAGGGGTGCTCAGAGCGGGCAGCCTCCTGGCAATAGATGGCAGTGTAGCTTTTCTCCTAACCTTTCCTTTCCTGATTTCTACCCCTGCCCATGCTTGGGTCTCCCCCTTCTAAGCAGAAAAAAAAAAGGTATTCAGTAATGGGCTAGGTAGAGTTGTTAGGGACTAAATGTGGCTACCACTGTCTCCACGTTCTCCAGGTTTGCATTCTGAAAGCCCCAGGCAGGGCCATATCTAACTCAGGGATGGCAGCTGTCCACCTTTTGTATGCATGCCACCATTCCTTCCACCAGCGTACACACTGTAAAACTTTATCACTCATCCTTCTCCTTTTGTAAGCCTACATGGGAGCCTAGACTCTTTAAAACTGGGCTCCAGGCAGCTACGACAAGCTACCCATCGAGGGAAGTTGGCAGGCAAATTTGCTATTCCTGATTTAACTGAAAATAAACTGCCAACAAGTGAGATGTGTGGTGGCTGAGGTTTCTCCAAGTGAGAAGGCTACACAGTGGGTCAGGGGGAAAGCCTGGGTGGAGGGGAGTCAGGAGGAGCTCCCGGCCCAGGACTTTTCTTTGCTCACCTTTTGCAGCCCAGGAACTGCTGTAGGTCAGGGACTCTGAAGCAGTTCGCTGAGGAGGGGGAAGGAGGGCCCCTTCCTCCCCCTTTTCCAGGTTTTGATGAGCTCTGTGTTCTGTAGCTAGACCACAGCAATGCTTCGCTTGGGCTAGGAGGGCCCAATGCTCCAGGGCCAGGAATCCCGGTAAACTGCTGGCTCCAGAGGGGACCGTCACCCTTATGTCCTCCCAGGACTGCTCAGGCCTGCTGCCCCTCCAGAGCTCAGGGCAGCGTTTCTTCCTGTGCTCACCTTCTCCCATCTCCAGCGGCAAACTGCTTCGCTGATGCCTCCAAACCCCGTCTCCAGTCCAGAGGGCCACGGAGGGTGACACCCAGGTGGAAACAAACGTTTGTTCCGCGGGAAAGTGCAGGTTTGGGGGTTGGCGAGATGGTAGGAAGTTACTTGCGAGTGAGCCAAAGCTTAAAAAATAAAGTTCTGAAGACAGACCAGTAGAGAATAGCCTTGCCCAAGGAACAGCATGAGCAGAGGCATTCACTCATTCAGTAAATACTTCTTGAGCTTATAAAATAATCATACAGCAAACGCATCAAAAACTCCCCTTCCTGCCCATAACTGTGTCTACTCAGTTGATAATTCTACCACAAGGTCGTGGCAAAAGTGAGAGGGGGAGGAAAACGTAAAAGCAGAGTGAAGACGACAAAAACCCAACCATGCATTCAGTGCTTCAGTGCTGCGGCCTGTCGGCAAGGGTCTGGTCTGCTGAGGTATTAAAGGTAGAACTTGGGAGGAGCTGCTGGATTCCTCCTCCCCCGCCAGCTGCCAGACCGAAGCTCCGTGTCCCCGAGCTGTGGGTAGGGAAATCAATCCCCACTTTTCCATGGTCCTAAAGATGAAATCTAAAGGACTGCAATTTCTGTGCTAGACTGTGCTCCATACGTGGATCGGGGTGGCTGGAGAGGTGAACCCCATCGAATGGCCTCCTGACTGCACCACAGGGCCCCCATTCCAGGACAGGGACGGTGGCTGCCACAGCCTTCCTTGAAATGCCACAGCGTGTGTGTGCCTAACTCTGAGCCTCCTGTACCTGTGCCTAGGCACCCCGCTGGGAGAAGAAGGCAAGGGTAGATCATGGGCCTCCCCACTAGTGTCACTCAACCGCTGCCCCAGCCACAGGGCGGCAAGGCCAGAGGCGCTAAGGCAGAAAGGGAAAGGCCGAGCAGGGCTAGGGTTCCAGGGCGTGAAGATCCAGCTGCTGGCAGTCTATCATGGAGACAGCGATAGGTGGGACGGCTTTTGAGGCCTTGAGCCCCAAGAGCATGTTTCATTCTCTTACTAGTCTTCACTAATGAACAAGTATCAGCTGAGTACTTTGTACGTTGCTTTATTTTTTTGGCTTAGTGTAGAAGACAAATGTGTCAGGTGAGATCCCTGCTTTCAAGAACCCCCAAAATGCGAACATGAAAAGGCAGAAGCAAGCAGGCCCAGAATGTCTCTTTGTAGTCCACATGGAGGGGTCCAGGGGATTTTATGAGATGGAGAGGTAAGCAGGGACTGGGTTGGTCATGGCCAAGGTAAATATTAATGATAGCAAACTGATTAAGCACACGGGCCCTAGAGTTAGGCTTTTTCATTTGTAAGATACAGCTATTAATAGAATCTTCCCATCTGGGCTGTTGGGAATAGTAAACGAGGTACTGTATGTAGAGCACTTAGCTTGGTTCCTGAACTATCGTAAGTGTGACTCCCACCACGTCCCTGGGAGGGTTGCTGCCTGGTCCCTGGGTGGACCAGGGAATGAGCAGAACTGTCCCTAGACCACGGCTAAGAGGGACTGGAACCAAGCCCCAGGCTGGATCCATTTCCACAGCCAAGACTAAAGTCTGGGGACCTGGCTCTAGAGGACAGAATGGGTGTGTCACCAGCCCAGCTGAATGTTCCATCTTCAATTCCGCCCCCCACCATCCCTGAGAACAGAGGTAATTTAGAAGAATTATGGGAGGAGCATTGCAATGCAGAGGAAAAGGTGTTTCCCTTGGATCAGTGATGCCTTTGTTTCATTCCTACCATGTGATTTTAGAGAAGTCTCTGTCCACCTCTGGTCCTCCATTTTTTCTCTGCAATTTAGATAACTGAACCAGATGATTCCATGTTTTCTCTTTTCCCTCCAAACTGTAATAATTGATGTCACTGAAGGCAAATGAGGGGACTCCAGAATAAAGTCTCTTCAGTGCTCTTCCCAGGTAGCCCATGGCAAGAAGACATGGTGTAGCTTTAGAAGATAAGGGTTTTTATAAAATTTTACTAATTTTTAAATTAAAAATGGCCTAAATATCTTCAGTTCCTCTTCCCATTTCCCTTTTTCTCTGGTTTCTGTTGTTCCCTTATCTTGTTTCACAGGACTCCTTGTCCAGTGTAGCCCCTTCTAATATCATGCCCAGGTTTTCAAATTCACCATCCCCCTTTCTCTAACAGAAAGAATTCAAACTAAGTGTGAATGACTGTTAACTCTTGATTTCCCCAGTCTATTTGAACGTATGTGTGTGTGTATTTTAAAAAGGTATTGAGATTTTAAGCACGTTGACAACATATGTAGTATTTCAGACACAAATATGAGTGATTTTAAGAACACAGCAGGGAGAATAATTAGGGTTGAAGAATGTGTTTTATGTTCACACACAAAAAATATGCTTTTTATTGCCCCAGAGCAATTCTCATTCCAGGGAGGGTCATGTTCTTACTAGAAAATCAGGTGTTCTTGCAGGCTTTCTCACACATTTCTTTTTTCAAAAAGTTGTTGCCATTGCCATTGCAGCCTCCGTAAAGAAATTTCTCACATTTATAAGTTTTCGAGTTGTGGTACCACCGCGGGATACTGCCTCGACAAAGGCCCCTTTCCATTGGAAGCTTGCATACCTTCTTTTGGCCTAAAGAGAGAAGTTGGTTGTGAGAAGCCACACCCATCACCTCGTCTGCCCCATACACCAGGGACCGCAATGGCCCTGGGCACAATCGTGAGGCTGTCCATAGCATGGATCTCTTCCCATCCAGCCCACCTGGCCCACTTGGCCATGGCCTTATCCATCTGTACAGAAATTGAGATTTTCACTTCTGGATGTAGCCTCATGTGCTGAAAACCCCAGATTTAAGAATTCAACTCAAATGTATTCAAATCTTAACCCTGCTACCTACTACTATGTGATATTGTAGCAACTTAACTACTCCAAACCTCCATTTCTTCATTTGTAAAATTAAAGAGTTGAACTCCATCATCTCTGAGCATCCTTCCAGATCTGATTTTCTAGTATCTGATGAGTAAGATCTCTCAGGCTTTCACCTTCTGTCTTATAATCATTCTAGAGTAGATAATCTGTATGAAAAGAGGACTTTGAATCTGAAAGTGGGGTTCAAAGTTGACCCCAACATTTTCTAGTTGTGTGATCTTGTACAAATCACCTAAATCTTTGACACACAATTTTCTTCATGTAAAATGGTAGGATAATATCAATACTCTAGGCTTACTGAAGGATTCAAGATAACTTACAGAAAGCACTTATAAATAGAAAAGCATCAATAAATAGTAGCTTTTCTCAATCACTCAAGAAGACCCTTGAGAGCAGGGATCTTATCCTACTCATCTCCACAATCTACATGCCTAACACAGGCCTGGCTCTAAGTTCTCAGTAAATATTTGTTAATGGGAAAAAAAAAACCTGAGATCTTCTGAGGTAGGGTTACAAGTTTATAATATCCTTTTAAGAACTTCTGCTATAAGGAAGGAGAATGTAGTGGTCAACAGGACAGGCACACATCTGCATTCAGGTCCTGGCTCCACTGCTAACAAACTCTATACCTTGGGAACATTTTTTAGCTTCTCTGAGCTTCATTTCTTTCTTTTGTAAAATAAGGCAAATGATCTTATTTACTTTATCTGATGCATGTAAAGGTCTCAGTATAACTTAGCTCTCAATAAATTCTTGTCTTAGAACTAATCAATTATGAAGATACTACATAATAACACTTGTGAAATGCAGCTAAAGTAGTTCTTAGAGGAGAATTTGTAGCCTTAAATGTTTATATTAGAACAAAGAAAAGTCATAAGTCAATTAGCCAACCACAGCACTCAAGACCTTAGAGAACAACAGAGCAAACAGCTCTAAAACACTTGAGTGTACATCAAAATCACCTGGAGGGCTTGTTCAAACACAGATTGTGATAATCACTCACAGAGTCTCTGATTCAGAAGGACTGGAAATTCATAAGTTCTCAGGTAATAACAATAATATGCAGAAAGCTATATGTGAAGGATGTTCACCAACATGTTAACAGTGATAATCTCAGGCAGGCAAGATGTTGACAAATGTTTACTTTCTCCCTTATACGTTGTGTTTTGAATTTTCTGCAAAGTATGGGTATTGTTTTTATAATATAAATGTATTTTATAATATAATATGTATTTTTTAAAAGGAATATTACTGGCTGCTCCAAAATCTTGGAAACTATTGCTAACTGTCCTCATTTCCAATGGATTATCCTGGATATACTGCATTTAAGCTCCTCAATTTCATTTGCAGATTTTAAACTTTAGCAAAGAAAGTAGACCAGAAAGAATCCTTTTTCTACAAGTAGCTCTGACTTGGTTAAGTCCTTCACATTCAAATTTTGGCTCATTTCTCCCCTTCTCAATCATACCTTGCTAACAACCTGCCTCATCCCAGATTTTCAATCCTCTTTACCCTACTCGAACTTTTCTCTTTTTTATTGCATATTTACCATCTATTATGTGTATTATGTGTTGTCTGTCTCTCTCCCACTGGAACATGAATTCCACAAAGCAATTTGTTCATTACTTTAGCCTGAGCACCTAGGACTGTGTCTGGCATATCATATGTATTTGATGAAGTAAGTCTAACTGAATTCCTATTCCATAAAATTAGAAATGGACTCTCTTTGTGCTGCTGGGCCCCCTCCCTTATTCCAAGGCTACTCTTAGAGCTCCCACTTCTATACCAACCTTTTTCTAATTTCGACCGAATCTCTTGACAGAGGATGAGAAGCAGGAGAAGTGTGAGAGAGATGCGGTGCTGCATGTTGCCATTCACCCAGTGGCCCAACCTGGGGTTGGCATTTTAGCACAATAGGGGACCAATAGGGAAGGAGCCTGGCCCACATTCAGCTCATTCATCCCTAACTCCTGCTATTTACAAGGTTGGGCTACCCCTAGAACAGAGCGTTCAGCCAAAGCACAGCTCTGCCTTTCTCCTTTAGCATTATCTGATCTGATTTTATCCAAGGCCATTTTGCTACACTTCAGGGTAGATGCCCCTTCAACATTAATAAAACAACAGGCACCATTTGCTGAGTGCCTTTACCTTTCCAGGCACCACATAAAATACTCTTCACTCAATACTTCCCTCAAATCCACACAAGATTCCCAAGAGGCTTACAACTCTCATTTCATAGATAAGGGGAGGTTAAATTACCTTGACCAATGTCACATGGCTAGCAATTTTTAGAGCCAGGACTGTCCAGCTCCAATGCCCTTGTATCACTCATTCATTTAACAAGCACTTAGTGAGTTCTCATAGTGTACCACACAGAGTCTAGGTGCTGCCTCCCTCCCTCATGAGGGCTCCCAGAGAATTGTGGGAACAACACACACATTGCTGTGTAAAAGGGCCCAAACTTGTTTGGTTTAGAAAATTATTCTGTCTAGAGACACACCCCAGTGTTCAGGTACCAGCACATTCTCCACTCACCTCCTTTCCCCGATCCTCTAGAGATTTGATTTTTTTTTTTCCAACACAAAGCCGGCATGCTTAATGGGATTTAATAAGTCTCAGAACTGAACACTAAGGTTATGCTTTTGAGTTCAGGGGCTCTTGACCTTGTTCAGGTCAAGTGATCTCTCTGAGCCTCAGTTTTTTCATCTATAGATTGAGATTATGCTGGTTTAGCATAATTCCTAGAATTGTCACAAGTGTTCAGTGAACATACAGATGCTTAATAAATTTTTAATGCACACACATGCCACTTCTAGACATGTGTGTGTAGGGGTGTGTGTGTGTGTGTGTGTGTGTGTGTGTGTGTGTGTGTGTGTGTGTTGTTATCTTTTCAGAAATGAGAATGCTAACCGGACCAGAACCATACTTATTCTCTACAAAAATGTTACCTATCTTTGCATATTAGTGGTAACTCTTCCTTCCTTCTCTTTAAATCTCCTGCAGTTATAATAATACTCATTCCTTGGACACTGCTTCCCCCAACTATAGTTCACACAATGGTTGGTCAACCTTCTCATTATCTGCTCATCTGCACTGCTTCCTCTGCCTTTATTTCCCTGAAGGCTCCTCTGAAGCCTGCATTTCAACATCTCTATGATGCATTTTCTTTTGCTTTGACGGGCCCACCAGGGTTATCCCTGGTATCTCTTTCTTTACCTCTCTTGGGTGGTAGAATCTATTCATCAGAAACCAGAATAATGACAAAAGAAGGCCCCCAGAGAGTGAACAGAGTGGCATTTGTCATTGAGACAGAATAAAGACAGGATTGCCTAGGAGAGCTCTTGGCTGAGAGCTTACCACATTGCTCCCCCGTCTAGAGCAGCTGACCAGAAACTAAGAATGGCCCTTTTAACACACAATTCAGAAGAGCAGTTTACATCTGGGGAAACTTGGCAATGTCTAGAGACATTTTTGATTGTCACAACTTGGGGGTGGAGGGCAAAGGCCAGGGATGCTGTTAAACATCCTCACAACAATTATCTGCCCCCAAACATCAAGAGTGCCAAGGTAAGGAAACCCTGAAAAGAGTTGTAGATATAAATACTTTTTTAAATTATAAAAATATTTCCAACATGAGCATTGTGATGAGGACTCCATGCAGTGAGAGCAGAGCTTGACGAGGTCTTCCTGTACTTAGCTGAACAGGCCTTGTGAGTAAGCGTGGGAGGCACCAGCCTTTGTAACCTGGCACTCTGTACCCAGGTTACCCTGAGGGATCTTTGGCCACAGCTCAGCGACTTGGCCCTTCCTCAGGTGATTTGGGTTGGTAAGGTTATTATAATTTCAGGAGAAAGAGGGCAAGCATAAGAT
Organism: Macroglossus sobrinus; assembly: GCA_004027375.1. Taxonomy (NCBI): domain Eukaryota; kingdom Metazoa; phylum Chordata; class Mammalia; order Chiroptera; family Pteropodidae; genus Macroglossus; species Macroglossus sobrinus. The sequence continues at coordinate 10,772 of PVKZ01004803.1, forward strand.
TTATTAGAGAAGTTAGTAGGAAGCTCCTGCTAGTTATCTATAGTCATCAAAGGTATCTAATTAACCCTATATCAACTATATGCATGTAAAGAATTAAATTACTTTTTATTGAGATCCATTGATTTGGGAGGTATAGGGATTGGGGAAGTGAATGTGGGTGGAATTTTGAAAAAATAAAGTTTTCCCATTCAGATTCTATACTAACATCACTTGAATACCAACATGTCAGGGAATTTCCTGTCTTGTCTCATTACATTCTCATAAAAAGTCCTGGGGATAGTATCATCATCCCCATTTTACAGAACTGGGGAACAGGGACATAGAGACAAGACATGACACACACATACTAAGAAAGTTCATTTCTATTTTTACCTTATTTATGTTCAGAATAAATGTACAGAGGGACAAAATAAGGTTGATTGCTTTAAGAGCAGAATCCATTTATATATTCAGAAATCCAAGTGGAATTTTTAACAGAGGATAATTTTTTAGCATTCTATATCAAATAGTTTGAATATAAATAGAGACTTAAGAGTAGGGAGAAATTGTAGAATCTAGGAGCCCGGAACTCGTCACAAGACATGGGAATTATTCACTGTGGGGAGTTCCAGGTTGATCCCTTTCCTGTAAGCTGTGACCCTACAAAGTTTGCATCTGCGTGGTTGAGAAAATGAAGTGCCTTTTGCGCTATGCCTGTTCTAATAATAACACTAGTCGTTACTGTTCATGGAATACCTACATCCCTGGCAGTATGTTATGTACATTACATAACTCATCTTGTGTGATCTTTACAAAAACTCTACAGAACAGGTTTTACTGTTTTGCATATTTCACAGATAAAGAAACCAAGACCCATGAGATATGCCCAAGGAGGTCATGAGATATGCCCAAGTTTATTTGTGTGTGGCCAGATTAGGATTTAACCTGAGCCTCTCGGACTCAAGCCTTTGTTAAACCATTATACTGCATCATTCTACCACTACTTCACTAAGGGTCTCTGTCTCTCAGAGAGACAATCACCTTTCATCACCTTTCACATCCCACAGAGATCATCGCTTATTCGTGAATTCAGTGCCTTTCCACTGCTGGGCTTTATTCCCTCTGGAAATGGAGTCTGGCAGTAGAAGAAGGAAGGGACTCATAATATAGAGAGGAAGGTTTGGTGTGACAGAGATCCCAGGCTTGGAATGGAGATAGAATTGGGTGTATGTCTATTGACTTAATTCTGGTAAAACGTAGTAACTTTGTGCCAGTACAGCTCCATTTTCTGCTCCCCTCATTTGTGCTTTTATCATATTTATTACATTTTCTTTTGCATTCCTAAGTTAGCAGTGTTTTTAATTTTTCCCCATATTTATTACATTTATGCATATTGTAAACCTAACAATACAGTGCTATAATTATTGCCTTTAACAATATTACCCTTCTAAAAGAAATTAAGAGTATACAAACACACACACACACACATACACACATACTTTTGTATTTACCTACATATTGACCATTTTTGGTGTTCAGTCTTTCCTGTAGACCCAAATTATCATCTGGTGTCATGCTCTTTTAGCTTAAGAATTGGGTCTGGTAGCACTGAATTCTCAGTTCGTGCTTATACGAAAAAGCATTTTGCCTTTATTTTCTTTAATTGAAAAATTTATTAAGATGGCTATAGATTCACATGCAATTGTAAGAAATAACACCCTTTACCTAATTCCCCCCAATGGTAACATTTTGGAAAAAAACTATGGTACAATATCACAACTGTGATATTGACATTGAAAAAACTGATCTCATTCAAATTTCTGTTTTACTTGTATTCATTTGTATGTGTGTGTATATGTGTGTGTATGTGCATGTACTTAATTCTGTATGATCTTATGCTAGTGTAGATTTGTGTACCCATCACTATTGTCACAATATTTCAAAGTTCTATTAGTATAAATATCCTTAAATTTGCCCGTTTATACCATACTTCTCTCTTTCCCACTCCACCCATCCCCAAATCTACAGCCTCGTGTAACCACTAATTCCTTCTCCATTTCTAAAATTTTGTTATTTCAAAACTTCATATAAATGAAATCATGCATGTTTAACCCTTTGGAATTGGCCTTCATAAAACTCACCATAATTCCCTGGAGATTCATCGAGTTGTTGCATGCATCATTAGTTCATTCCTTCGCATTGCTGAGTCCTAGCTCATGGGTGTACTATGGTTTGTTCAACTATTTAGCTGTTGAAAGACATCTGGGCTGTTTGGGGCTATTATTAATGAAACTACCATGAACATTCATATGCATGTTGTTGTGTGAATGTATGAGTTTTTATTTCTCTTGGATAAATGCTCAAAAGTGCAATTTCTAGGTTGTATTGTAATATTTAGTTTCATTTAAAAAACTACCAAGCTGTTTTCCAGATTCATTGTACCATTTTATATTCCCAGAAGCAATGTACGAGTGATTGTTTCTCTGTATCCTTGTTAGCATTTGTTGTTGTCATCACTCTTTTATTTTAGCCATTTTGATAGGTGAGTAGTGATATCTCTTTGTGATTTTAATTTGCACTTCCTTGATGGCCAATGATGATGAACGTCTCTTTGTATGTTCATTTTTCATCTGTGTATTATTTTAGGTGAAATATCTGTTCATGTCTTTTGCCCATTTTCTGATTGAATTGTGTACTGCTGGGTTTTGAGAGTTCTTTATGTATTATAGATAGTAGTGATTGCTGTATATATGGTTTGTTGCCTCTATTTTTAAAAAGTAGTTTCTCTGAATATGAAATTCTTGTTTGATTTTGTTTCAGTGCTTTGAATATATTATTCTAATGCCTTCTAGACTGTTTTTTTCTGATGGGCAGTCAGCCTTTCATTGTATTATTGGTCACCTGTACATGAAGAGTCATTTTTCACTAGTCATTTTTGAATATTTCTCAGACTAGCATATCTGAATGCTTTGGAGCAGAAAAAAAAGTTTATCTTTAAATTTTTGGGTAGTTCACAGGATCACCCTCAGGACTAGAAAATAAGGTTGGGAGAATGGGTATAAACAAGGAAGACTACAAAGCCAAGACCACAGTCAACAGAACATTGAACACTGGGTACCCATCTTGCACTGGTGATGTTATCACTGTCATCCTGCCACTGCTGCCCCTGGAAACAGGATGAGGCTGTCAGCTATCTGCCGCCAAAAGAATGAAATTGCCATTGTCCTTGCATCTTTGCTTACTAGCTCCCAATTCAATGTTTAAGGTGGGAACATCTGATTGGCTGAGCCTAAGACAATGTCCATTTTCTAGCTGCACAAGAGGCTGGAAAAGTGAGTATTCTAGTAATTTACCTAGTCTTTCAGCTCCAAGCCCATCCTTCTATACTCTTCTCTGATGCTCGGAATGGGACTCTGCAAACGAAGTTTTCTCTTACTCTTTTGCCAGTTTGCTTCTCATTAGACTCTGTGAGAAAACTGAAAGGTGAAATGAAGGGAGAAGGGGTTTTTCTTCCTGTTTCTGGCTCTCGTTAGCATCTCTCCAGAAGCAGAAAACAGTGACACCTCCGGTCTCTGGATCCTTTTGGCATTTTTCAAATCAGCTGCATTACGCCTCTTTGGAAATACCAGCACCTGCCTCTAGACCCAGTGGATCAACACAACGTTTCTCTCAGAGGTCTGAACACCAGCCACAGTGCATTTTAGAGAACTGACTGCCAGTCACACGGCCCTCACTTCTTTGTCTTTCTAGAGGTGTGAGCACCAGGGCCTGGGCCCCTTCTATGAACTCTTAGGTCTAGTAACCCCAAATATTTTATTCCCCCAAACCTAGGAGTGATGGACACCTCCAATTCTCCCCCTTTGGGGCAGTTATCCTCACAATACTCGAGTAATCAATTCTCAGTATTAAATTCTCTGTTTGAAATACTGAGTATGGTTTCTGTATCCTTTACTGAACCCCCAACTGATAACGTGAGAGTCTGGCCCTTTGTTTGTTTGTTTATTTATTTATATTCTTTTATTTTTTTTTAATTACAGTTGACATATAATATTGTATTAGTTTCAGGTGTACGGCATAGTGGTTAGACATTTATATAATTTATAAAGTGATCCCCCCAACTGGTCTAGCACCCGCCTGGGACTATACATTGTTATTATTGACTATATTCTCTATGCTGTACTTTACATTCTCCTATTTTGTAACTGCCAATTTGTGCTTCTTACTCTTCATCTTTTTTACCCAGCCCCGCAACTCCTTTCCCATCTGGCAATCGCCGGTTTGTTCTCTGTATCTATAGGTCTGTTTCTGTTTTGTTTGTTCATTTATTTTGTCCTTTAGATTCTACATCTAAATGAGGTCATATGGTAATTGTCTTTCTCTGACTTATTTCACTTAGCATAATTCTCTCTAGGTCCATCCATGTTAGGCAAATGGTAAGATTTCATTCTTTTTTATTGGCCCTTTCAACTTTCATAGTGGAACGCTGATTTTACGTCACACCAAGACTCCCCATGGTAAAGAATTCTTCAATTGAAGGAATAAAATTAAGAAGCTTAATATTAAATATATATATATATTAAAAACAGCCACGATGTCCATCCTTATTTCCAGCTAGGCTGTGGGATCTGGCAACACCTTGCTACTCTTCAAACTTGAATTTTAACTCCACTTTTGCTATTGATTTGCTATGTAATCTTGGGTATTTATTTCCTACTAGAAGCTTCTATTTGTACATGTGTGAAAAAAAGGAAAGTTGCTGGGGCTGGTGGAGCAATAATTCCCTCAACTTGGATGTTCTCTGAGCTTTCAAACCCACCGCAGCTTCCTCTGCATATTCCTGGCTCTGTGGGCAGCCTCAAGGGAAGAGTAAGGAGAGGAAAGATGAGGTGTCCTGGGTCCATATGGCTCCATGAGTGACAAAGGTTCCACTCAAAGTGTCCTCTGGGTTCTAGAGGGCAGAGAAACAAGCAAACAGTTGACAACAAAGAGATGCAGCATCTCCCACTGAGGTCTTTATAAGGCAGAGGTTCCCTGTGTTCACCCCCAAGGCCTCTGGGTTTAGTGGATGAGCAGACACTGTCAACTACAGGGCACACTCTGGCCATTTCCAAGGACCTCTCTGGTCTTTGGGCCCCAAGGACAGATGCTTCTGTTTCAGCCACTCATGTACATCAGCCCCAAGCAAGGACCAAGAGGTACTGATGGAGTAGACAAGCACCAGGCAATTATCAGATTTGGCAGGGCTCCTGAGCTGCCATACCTTTTTAGACTTAGAAGTACTCTTTTGACATCATTAGTCTATCACTTGCAACTGATGAATGGAAAACTGAGGTCCTGGGAGGAACCTTCCTCCACCCTACCCCATCCCAACCAGGTCATATGTTCAACCAGGGGCAAAGTTGGGATTCAGATTTGGATCTTTTTATTCCCAGATACGTGCTTTTCCCACAGGATGCAGACCAGTGATGACTCGTGGGTAGTTTGGTCTGGATTATAAAGACACACAAGACTGAGATGGGCCTCCCAGGAAAACAGACTAACTCTCATAGAGATGTAGACGCAAGGACAATATAAATGACGGGACACCAAACACGGAGACCACTTGGCTGCAGAACCACCAAACTAGGAGTGTTTTGGGAGGTGTCTTCAGCACAACCCTGCCTTAATTGGCCCCCACTTTCAATGATTCTAACATTTTCTCCCCATCTCTTTCCACACAGGGAGCAAAAATAAATAGACTTCTTAAGCTTTAATTCCCTCCCCCGCCACCCTCCACACTGATGGATTGGCTTTTAAATATCATTCCATTCACAGGTTCTGAAACTTTATAAAGTCACTTGTAATACTTGCTTGAAATACAGATTCCTGGACTCTACCCATAGAGATCACAATTTCCTAGATGTAAAAGACCCATATTTTAGACAAGCCTCACTTCCTAAGTGATTCTAATGCTGGTGTTTGCTAATGGCCTTTTCAGAACTAGTCATCAGTTCAACCAGCCCATTTTAAAGAGGGAGAAACTGAGACATGAGGACAAGGAAGGTCTTGCTCGTTAGTTAATAGATCTCAGACTCTCTTTACGAGCCTCTTGACACAAGTCATCCTGAACAATGAACTTATTCAGAAGGGATGTCAGGATTTTGGTGTGCTGTGATGACCAACCTTCCTGCTCTGGAACTCCTTTCTCAAGGCTGGCACCCTCTTATCTTGCCCAGTCCTTTGGGGGACCCCTTTCTTTCTCCCCCCAGACTTCTCTATGCCTCCCTTTCCCCCTTCACTCCCCTCCTTTCCTCTCTCTTTCTTCCCACTTCCTTCCCATTTGTTCCAATTACCTACCACTTGCCGTGAATAAATTTCCCCCAAACTTAGATTAAAACAACCATTTTATTTAATTTTTCTCACCATTTTGTGGATGAGGAAATTGGGAAGGAGTCAGCTTGCTGGTTCTCTCTTGGGGTCTTCACATGATTGCAGTCAGATGTCTGCTGGGGCTTCTGAAGGCTCTCTCAGATTGGGAGCTTTTGTTCACATGGTTAGAAACTGATGCTGGCTTAGGTAGGGCTTAACAAGGCCTATCGACCAGAGCATCAACAGGTGCCTCTCCAGCATGCCTATCTCAGGGAAGTGGGACCTCTTACGTGGCAGCTACCCCCTGTGCCACCCAAACAAGCATCCTAAGAGGATCAAAGTGGGAGTTGCAGTTTCCAGTTTAACTTTGGAAGCCACGTAGCATCATCAGCTTTACTGTATTCACAGAGTTTGCCCAGAATCAAAGGGAGAGTATATAGACTTTACTTCTATACAGGAGGCCTATGAATGAATTTTCGGACCTTGGTTTTTTTTATTACAGTTTTATTTAATGAGTATTAATTTTCTTTGTAGAAAACTTAAGATTTCTACAAAGAAAATAATATTCTACTAAGAAGAAAGATGTATTTATTCACATATAACCTTGTTCAACAAAGATCCTCTTTGTAGGATCTAAACTCATGAATAGACCTAAACTGGCAGTACCAAGTGTTCATTTGCTATGGGTAGATTTCTCATTTTACAGACAAGCTTCTTACTTATGGAAAGAGGTTCAGGGTTTCAGAACACCTTTAGTATATATTTCCTGCTCCCCAAGGGGCAGAATTCACCTGCTGTTCATCAAATGACATCCACTTGCAGCTGCAGGGCATTCTGCAGGGGCACTGTTCTGTTCCAGGGTTAAATACAGTTAAATACATACAAAACAGAGTTAAATACATTTGAAGACATAATGCACATAGGATAATCCCCTGGTAACCATATATGCCCTCCAATCTTATAAAACTATAATTTGCTTACTGTTCCTCAAATAAAAATTATATTTTATTTTTTAATTTTTCAAATTTTTTTTTTCAAATAAAAATTTTAAATTCCTATCTCTTGACCACCCTTCTCCATTTTTGTCCCTACCAGTTTCTCTCAGCTGGAATCCTATATAAACTTCCATCCAAATACTATCATTTCAAGGGCCAGGCAAAGTATCATCTCACCACTAAAAACTGTCTTCCCAGACTATTCTACTCTATGGTAATCTAGGCTCTGACCCTCTTTAGCCTTTACCAAGCATTGGACTTCAATCTCTTTACTGCCTAATACTGTTATTTAGCATTTTTCACAAGTGTTTGACTTATCTTTCGATTAGATTGTAAGCTTTTAAAAGGCAGATTCCTATATTCTGTTTTTCCCATATTCCTCATGCACCTACACTGGAAATGCTCTACATGTCCTGGTTTTGAAAAGTAACACGGTCAATCCAATATGACCTAACATGTACATGTAGTGTTCTTTCCAGATTTTCCTGGAACCAATCTATGTCCTCAATATAAACATGGATTTTCTGCTAGCCCAATACATTTTTTGTTCTGGTGTCAGAACTCGTCAGCTGGCCCTGTGTCCTTCCTGGCAGTCGTTCATCCTGTGGGAACGTAACTTCGATGTCCTACACAAAATGTAGATCATCCTTCTGATTTTCTCAAAAAGTTCATGCATGACACACTTCCTTTTGGCAAGTTTTTGGTCACGTAGTTTGTTCAGGTCTTCCTCAGGATCGATGGTTGTTTCCTGTCGAATCTGTTCCATTTTGTTCTGCCAAACTCTGCCCCCAGAAGTAACTTTGTAAAAAAACCAAATAACATCTCTAGCTGCCTCAGGGGCACTTGTTTCAGGTCACTCTTGTGTTGTGGTTTGTTCTTTAATTGTTCAGCAGCTCTGTTGCAACCTGAAAACGTTGAAAAGGTTTGGACTGGCATGATGTGCTGGTGACTTCTCCCCTTCGCGTCATTCTCGTAGATTAAGAAAATAGCTGGAGGCTGGAAGATAATTCCGCACTTCTTGGCAGTACACATCATTCTCACATACACTTCAGGGTAAATCACAAGAAATCTGATGAAAATGTGTTAGTCACTTCCTGGAAGGGGATGGAGAGGCCAGGAGCTCAGGGTCAGCATGAGGGGTTGCGGTTGGGGTCAGGCTGGGACCCTGCTTTTTTTTTTTAATAAAAAATTAAATTTTTTATTATGTTTTATTTTTACATTAAAATCACAAGAGTTTAAAATTCATTTAAATTTATAACATAATTTAAATTATTTATTTTTTAATTTTATTTTATTATTAGTTTCAAGTATACAATACATTGGTTAGACATTTATATGGTTTATGAAACAATCCCTCTGATTACTCTGGCTCTCCACCTAGCCATTACGTTACTGCTGTCTGCATTCCCTATGCCGTGCTCCCCAATCCCATCTATCAACTACTAATTTGTACTTCTTTAACCCTTCATCCCTTTCTCCTACCACCCCATCCCTCTCCCCTCTGTCCAACACTAGATGGTCTTCTCTATGTGTGAGTCTGTTTGTGATTAATTTGTTCTTTTTGTTCCTTAGCTTTTAAGCTTTGCCATGATCCAATATCCTTTCTTTCTTCATCCCTCCTTTCTTCATCTCCTCTTTGCTTCCTTATATCTCCTTCTTTCAAGACTCTCTTTGTTTTCTTCTATTTTTAAATTTTTGTGCTGTACCTTGGGACTGTCTCGTTTACTGAAGGTCCAAGAAACAAACTCATGAGCCCTTTTAGAGATGGATCTTGAAGTTGATGGCGCTCAAACCTCAGTGCCCCTCACTTGAGCAGCCCCTTTAAGAACCTGGGAGTAGCCCAAATAATATGTTCACGTTGTCTCGTGATTCGTATTATCTATAAAAGTAAGATATTCTAACCATAACCAGTTCCACCGCCCTCTCTTTCTACTTTGACTTTCCCGTAGTCACACTTCTCCTGGGTCAGGCGGTGATAGAATGGCTGCTAGCATTTTTAGCATCCAGCTAAAAGAAAGTTGAGTTGGGGATATATTTAGTTTGGAGTTAATGACCTATATTTAGGTTGTTCTCAGTCACTTCTATGTATTATAAGTTGATGCTATCTGTCCTGATGTAAGAATGGCTCTTAGCAAAATTCCTGTCACCTACTACTGTGCCAGTTCTCTGACGTGATGACACTACATCATGGAGCTAGAGGTTGTGTTGTAATAGCATGTATCTACCCTAGAAAAATGCAGGTGGTGGAAGAGAAACAAGCTTTGAGATATGTAAAGCCAGAAAAATCTGTCTGTGGAAAATTCTTCCAAACATCAGATACATAATATTATAAATATAATAAAATAACTTCTTATGGCAGCCTGTTTACTAGCAAGAATATACTCAATAATTCAATATGTACAATGTTAAATGCAGCATGCATTTTTTCTTCTTTTTTGATGGAATTCTAAAAAAGAGAATATATTTAAATTTCTGTGTTTTAAAGACAAAAACCTGTGGTAGAACCACAAATATCATGTACGGCTGTACATTCAGGATGTATCTTATGCAGCCCAACTACAATCGAAATCAAAATGCAATCATTGTTTGGTCAGCTCTGTTTAACAAAAGACTAAATTATCTTTCCATAGAAATTAATTAATTATTAAAAACTAATTAATAATTAATCTATATAGATTTTGTGTAATTTGTGGTATTTGTTAGCTTTTCTAAATTTGCAATTGATTGTAATTTGCTTTCTCATTTGAAATAATATTCACTTTTTAATTGAATTTGTATTCATTTTTAAAAGGAACTCTAACTTCATAAACTTTGGGACATACAAAACTTGGATCTTAAGCACCTTATGACAAGCATTACCAGAGTTCTCAATCTGCAGGAATTTCATACTCCCCTCTCTTCTTTTTGGCATCACTAGAAGACCTAATGACTTCTTCTCTGAGAACTGCACACTGCACACTGAGCCTCAGAGATATCAGACCTCACAGAACACTTTATTAGGGAAAGCTGGAGGCTTCCAAAGGATGAATGAGGCCCTGAAAGTTGAAGAGACAGGGTCACACACTGAGAAAGGGTCGAAGGGTGAAGGACATTATGTTTGAAGAGAAGCTGAACTGGAGGAAAGGCAATAAGCAAATCCTGGAGTTCACGTTTGGAACCTCCAAGGTCTTGGCAGCTGAGATTGGCCAGTGGAAACCAATATGGAGCATCAGTCAGGCACACATGGAGCAAGCCTGGATTATGAGCCAAATCCTGGAGTTTGTTCCAGTTCAGGGTATCATATCCAAAAATATGATGAAACTGTGAGACAGCAAAATAGAAAAGGATGAGAAGTGACGTCAGAAGCATGGCAATGTGAGGGTTCTCCCTGGATCTTTCCCTTTGAAATAACAACAAGCCAAGCATCTGCAACTCAAAATAGAAAAGAATGAGATGCTTAGGCCCGCATCCCCTTAGGAACCAAATCTTGCAGTTAATGAAAAAAGGAAAGTGAGAACATTTCTATGTCTTTTCACAGGACAGAGTCACAGTGGAGTGATTTGGGGGCTCTTAGAGTGATCACGTGTTTTGGTTTTCCAGTAGAGTCCCCATTTATACCTGTTGTTCCACTATAACGATTAGTGGCACCCCCCTTTCACTCTTGCTAGTTTCTTGGTTTAGTCAATAAAGCATGTGATTGTTCAGGCTATACTCACCTTAAGAAAGAAAAGGAAGAGAACCAGTGAGGAGACTTGGTGAGAAGTAAAGGCCTAGAGTGACTGGCTGGACAGTCCCTTCCCACCCTCTTTTTCCCAAAACATCCTCTACTTGTCCCATGCGAGGTCCCATCTTACTTCCTGATTAGATTAATTACATCAGTCCCAAACCTGCCAAGTTCTTGGAATAGACCAGCCAACACCCAGACCTCCCAGCATGGCCCTGGTGTGCATGGGAGTCTGGGACCCCTGGGACTTACATTTTTTTTGGCAGATGTCCTGGCAGACATATTCAGATTGGAAGTTGTTATTGTTCCCTTGGCAACCACCATAGATGAATTTGAAGCACATCTGAGTATTTCTATCATACCACCAGCGTGGAATGTAGGCCAGGCAGGGGCCAGCTACCTTTGGCAAACTGCATATGTCTGCAGGGAGATTGCAGGGTAGAGCAGTTTGGGTGCCTGCTCCCTAGAGAATATCCCCGGCATGTGCAAAGGCACACGTGTGATACTTTCAGAGCAGCATATGCCTAGAATGTCCATCCCACCCTTGCTCACAGGGTGCATTGCTTTTCACGCCTCAAAACCCTTCTCAGACATCAAATGCTTCTATGATGTCTTTTCTAGCTCTACTCTACTCCTTGTTGTTCTTGATTGCATCTCAAGCTTGCACACACACTTTTATGTAATTATTTGTTTATATTTTCTGACACTTCCATGAGAATGTGAGATTTGTGCCATCTAGGTACACAAGTTCTTAGCAGATAATTTGGCATTGAGTGGATGCTTCAGGAATGTTTACTAACTATGGGCAGGGAACACATATTGCAATATATTTACGACATACTGTTGAATCATACACTTCAAACTTATTGGATTTTGTTGCTCAATGTTACCTCAATAATTTTTAATAATAAAAAAGAAAAAAAGATTTTAAAAAAGATCTAATGTGTCTTGAACTTCAAGAAGCATTTATAGAGCAACTGTTTTGTGCATAGTGCTGTGAGGTACAAAGAGAGTTCTTTATAACCTTATATTTAAGACCTTTCAGATGTTAAATCGTGAATCCATTTTTCAGAAAACCTTGCCTGAGTTTCCTGAGTTCCACTGAGCAAGGGAAACCCTTCACGGTGTGTAAATATTTGTGGAACGAATGCATGGATGAATACTCCTTCATGGTCTTTTTTAAAGCCCAGGGATATGGGCAGAGAGAAAAAGGTGATTAGGGAAGGCACCCTGGATTTATATAGACGGAGATGCCTGGAGGGGAAAAAAAAAAAACAGGAAATAAAAAGGTGTACGTGTCTCTTAAAGCTATCCTATACCTGACAGCATGTCAGCATTTGATGGGACTTCACGGCTACTTGGCATCTCAAAGGATCACAGAAGCTTAACCAAGAGACCATGTGTTCTAATGCCCTCATCTTCCTTACAGCTAGGGACACTGAGGTCCTTAAAAGGAAAATGATATTACTCATATCACATACCTAAATAGCAGCATAAATGAAATAAAACCTCGATCCCCACACCCACCCCAGTCTAGCACAGGTAAGATTTGTATCAAGTAGAAGATGCACCCAGACCCTTGGTCAGACACCAGCCATCAGTGAACCAGGGGAAGGGTCCAGTGATGCCAATGCAGGTGGGCTGAAAGTACAGGCAGGGGATGAGGGCATTGGATAGTTCCAGGGATTTGTGAGTTACCTTCTTTAAGGTTTAAACATTTCTTTGCACAGTTAAACTTGCAACACTTCATCCTCCCCGGGCAGTGTTTGCTCTTCGTACACTGATTTATTTCTTGGATTTCACATTTTGTTCTCGATCTGGGACACAGTCCTGAGGGAGGGGAAGAGGGGACCTTGAAGGGGCCAGAGCCCTCCAGTCGTAGGTCCGCGGCACCACTGCAGCATCAGGGGAGCTTGTCTTCACTTCATGGCGCCAGAAAGTAGGGACCGTCAGAGCGCTCACGATTTTCACACCACGGCCTTCACCCCCAACCCCATAACGACTCACCATCTAATCGCTAAAGCCAGCCCTGCCCCTACCCCCACGGCCCAGAGAGTTTCAGGGGAAAGGATGTGCTCCCCCAAGACTGCCCTGATCACTGTGCTTCCTGTGTTTGGAAGCTCCCTGTGGGGTGGGGGTGGCAGGGAGGCAGGGGGGCAGGGGGCAGGGGGGCGGACCAGGAGCCCCGCAGGTCTTGGTGACCAAGATCTCCGTTTCTGGAGTCAGAGGACCAGGCTTTTGAATTCTGTGCTACCCTTCCTAAGGCAGGCACCATCTCTGAACCTTGATTCCCTCATTTGCCTACAGCACTGTTTTGAGGATTCATGTGACAAAGCTTGTCAAGCCATTGTCAAGCTGCCTGGAACTAGTACTGATGAAATGCTCACTGTGCACTGGTCCTTTCTTCCTTAGTCCTCATTACAATGCTACAGGTAAGCCCTCTTAATATTCACGTTTTATAAACAGAGGACTCTGAAGCACAGGGAGGGAATGTGAACTTGCCCAAGGTCTTATGGCTACTAAGGGACGGGGCCAGGATATGAACCTGCAATGTACAGCTCCACTGCTGCCTGAGTCTGCCATGTATTTAGTTGCGAATTATAGGGGTCTTCACATCTCACCATTTCAAGAGACTTCCAGAGACCATTCTTTACCCCTGAAGGCAAGAATCCCCTGTGGGTGTCGGTGTGGGAAGGCTTTGGGGAGCTGCAATGGGAAGATTTGGAAGCTGGTGGGGGTGGTGCTGCGGGAGGGGCCTTTCTTATGGGAAAGGCCCTAAAGCTTCCCAAGTTCCCTTAGTCCCTGCTGTGAGCTCCAGATCCAGGAAATTCCAGGAAGCAAAATGTCCTCTCAGAATGACAGCGAAGAGTCATTTGCCACAGACTCAGACTTCTGCATTCACCGAGGACACCTTACCAGGAGGAATGGGGCTGAAAGGATGACCCCAAACATCTCCCCTCTCCCAGGATCCCAGGATCCCAGGCTGAGGTGGGGGAAAGCATTCCTTAGCCCTAGAATTCTCTGTTCCTTCCTCCCAGCCAAGTTCTGTTCCTCTTCTGGAAGGGCTGAGTCCTCAGTACTTACTGTGAAAGAAGCCCTGAACAAGCTCAGGTTCCTGGATGCCCCCCAGAAGGATGAATGGTACCAGTATTGGTAGAAGTCCTGAGAGCCCCATTTCAGGAGGGGCCAGCCTGGCCAGTGGCACCAAAACTAAGAACGTCTTCTGAGCAGCAACTGCCTCAGAGCTTTTGACTGTCCTGGCACAGCCTAACACTCCTGGAGCCACATATCACTGGAGACAGGTCAGCCGCCCTCCCACCTCTGGAGAACACCAAGGCCCTGAGGCCATAGGTGTGACTAGCTGGTACCCACAGGACCAATTCTGGGGGAAGGGGTTTTTTATAGGCAGCACCCAATCCTCAGCAAACTGAGGCTCTCTCTGGCTCTCTGGTCAACCGGAAAGAGCAGGCGATGCTTATCTGGGGGCTCCTTTCACAGAGAGGGTGTCCAATTACTGGGGCTTTAGTCTTTCAGGGAGAGTTTGGAAGTCAAGAATAGCCTAGTTCTCGTCTTTCTTTCCATTCTTTCTCTTTTCCTAACACATCTATGTTTGTGTCTGCTTATTTTTCTCACACTATCTTTCTTCTCTCTGTGCCTCTTTCTTTTACTCTGTGCCTGTCTTTTTCTCTTTTTCTTGTGTGGGTCTCTTTCTCCCTGCCTTTCCATTTCCTTTCTGTCCTTTTCCCCTTTCTTCTCTTCGGCCCACCCCTCTCCCAACTATGGTCAAAGAGTAAAGGTATCGTCGTGAGTAGCATGTAGAGGAGGAGACAGGCTGATTCTAGATCGAACTCAACCTTCAAAAGTGTCTGTCAAGATCATGATGCTTTGAAAGTAGGAGAGAATATTAGAGCTAAGGGAGAGGTTCCATCATCTAGAGCAGTTTGGAAGTGGTAATGCAGAAGGGTAATAATGAATGTCAGCTATGACCTCAGAGCCCGTTGCATCGGTGGGAGGGGCCTGAAGATTGTTCCATTGAAGTTTCCAATTTAAGACCTGAAGCATCAGTAAGACAGTCTCTTAGCTCACCTGCAGCTGTAGGAGACAGTTCTGGTGCACATTTCCCCCTGAATCGATTTTTTTTTAATTGAGGTAGAATTCACATCACATAATAGTAACCATTTTTAAGCAAATAGTTCAGCATCTTTTTAGTATCTTCATAATGTTGTGTAACCACTATCTTCATTTCATTAGTTCAAAACATTTTCATTGCTCAAAAAAAAAAAAAAAAAAAACCATACCCGTTAGCAGTCACTCTTTATTTTCCCCCAGATTCCTCCAGCCCCTGGAAACCACTAATCTACTTTCCACCTCTACGGATTTACCTATACTGGATACTTTATATAAATAGCATCATAGCATGTATGACCTTTTGTGTCTGGCTTCTTTCACTTAGCATAATGTTTCTGAGGTTCGTCCACAGTGTAACATGCATCAGTGCCTCGTTCCTTCTTATGGCTGAATAATATCCAGTGCGCAAAGCAGTGATAGCTTTCTTCTTCAAGCATCAGAGTCTCTGTGTCAATGCTGTGGGTTTTCTCTGGCTCCTGGGAGCTTGCTTAGCTTACATGCAGAAAAGTCTGGAATAATGAGGGATTTCATACCCCCAGGTATCCAGTAGGGGATGGAAATCAGTGGACACATGCTGTGGCTTCCCCATAACTGGAGGCAGATGAAGAAAATGTGGAGTCATATTTTACAGAAGGTCCCCAGGGGTATAAAGCTACTGTTTCCCATGGTGGTAACTAGCTCATAATCGACTCCTCTCTTTCCTATATCATTTACATCATCCCCTACAGTCCTCTCCCAAATAAACTACTTTCACTTATGCCCTTGCCTTAGGATTGGTTTCTGGGGGCTCCAAAAGAAGGTAATGCCTATGGACCCTTGTCTTAAAAGAGTTTACAATTTTTTTTTTTTTTAAGAAACAGAGGATAACGATATCCCCAGGGCTCTCAACTTTCAAGGTGCTGATTTTCTTCACTCCCTTTAATGGTGTTTCCAGAAGCCTCAATACGTTTTGACTCTCCACAAACCATGATGTGCCAACAGATGTGAATTATTCAGCCTCAGAGGCGCAGAGCCAAACAGAATACTTTAATGGGAAAAATTGGGAACGACACAGGTATAAACAGGGGGCTCCAGAAGTTGAACATAAAAGAAGGGGGCCTAGAGGTGGCATCAAAACAGGCTGATATTGTGTATGAAAAAAAAAAGGCTGAGAAGGGGAAAGGGGAGGCAGACCCTGGGGTTCAGTTTGGGGAAGAGCTGAGGCCTTGAAACGCTGGGAGTGGAGCAGTGGAAGCCACCCCACAGCATCTGTCAGGCACACAGACCAAGAGCCTTGGATCCGAGCCAAATCCTGGTGGTGGTTCTGGTGGTTCCGGCATATTCTCACTCATGTGTCGACTTTAAGCCTGTTGAGGATGTAAGACACGATCAGCTGAACATCTCGAGCTCAGCTCATCTTTGGAACTAGCCTTGAAGTTTATGTTTGTACATCTTTCCGTAGGACGGGAAAAGGAAGTGGTTTAATTCTGGGAATCTATAAATCTCCTTAAAGAAAAAATGGGATGTGGGTAAGAGTGGATTGCTAGCAAAGAGCTGTAATGAAAATAGTGATGGCCTGGAAATTAACGGCCTTGGGTGGATGATCAACACATCCAACGTGAGAGTGGCTGTCCCCGGACCTCTCTGAAGCTGGGTCTCTGAGATTTTACCAAGTCTGCATTTTCCCTCCACCCCTCATCTTTGCCAGCTTTGATTCACGACCACATCCCTTCCTAACGTCAGCGTCCAGAAACCACTGTCTAACCCTCTGTGAGATGTATTCTTGCCTCTTGACTGGAGCTGGTTCTGTCAACCCCCAGTCTGCCAGGGATGTGGCTATCCTGAGACAGACCTGCCAGTGCCCAGACATCCCCCACGTGGCCCTGGTGAGCATGGGAGCCTGGGGCTCTTGGAACTCACGTTTTTTGTGGCACATGTTCTGGCACATGTCTTTGGTTTGGAAGTTGTTACTGTTTCCTTGACAGCCGCCGTAGACAAAGGCGAAGCAGGTATCATTATGGTTATCATACCACCAACGACGAAATAAAGCCATGCAGGGGCCGGAGTCTTTTGGCAACTTGCATATGTCTGCAGGAAGACCCCAGAGTTGAAAGCTTAGAGTGCCTATCTTGAAAAAAATGCAGCTGTTATTGTCCTACCAGCAACTGCCATAGATGAAACCGAGCAGGCTCCTTATGCCTTATTACACATACCTTGGAGGCCCAGCTTCATTGATGTATGGTGCACATTTGAAGGGAGACTCCTAAGTGGAGCTATTTGGATGTCAACATCCCCAGAGAACACTGGTCCTCCCTTTTCTTCTGGCCTCATTGTCTCCCCTGAGAGTCAGAAGGCTCTGGTTTCAAGACTCTGCTCCTAATTCAATGTGTGCCCATTGATCTCCGGAATGTTACCTGTCTTGTCCTGGACTTTCTTTTCTGTAAATGGGAATGCAAAATCCTGCCCTGCTTACTGCACGGGGCTGCCCTGCTTACTGCACGAGGTGCAAGCGAAGCCACCTCAAGGGTTTCTAAGCTGTGAGCGCCACTGGGCCTGGCAGAGATAAATAAATAAATCAATAAATAGCCCCTGAATGGATGAAAGATATGGAAGTGCCTTGAAAATTATAAATTATAAGCCATTTACTCTGCCCTCCAAACCATGCCAAGAAAAGAATATGGGATTGTGAGCAAGGGCAAGCCTATGCAGGGGAAGCAGGAGGTGGTTTTCCAGATGGTCAAGCACCTTGTCTTCCTGCAGTTAGCTCCAGCCCTGCTACCCCTGTCCTAACTCTTAGGACCTGAGAATGTGACCTTATCTGGAAATAGAGTAGTGGCAGAAGTAATTAGTTAAGATGAGTCATGCTGGAAAAGGATGCATCCCTATTCCCATATGGCTGATGTCCTTATAAAAAGGAGAA
The DNA here is from genome assembly GCA_004027375.1 of Macroglossus sobrinus. NCBI lineage: Eukaryota > Metazoa > Chordata > Mammalia > Chiroptera > Pteropodidae > Macroglossus > Macroglossus sobrinus. Next base: position 28,824 of record PVKZ01004803.1, read on the forward strand.
ACTGGGACAAAGACACACATAGGGAGAACATCATGTAAAGATGAAGACAGAGGTCAACAAGCCAAGGAACACCAAAGACTGGCAGCAAATCATCAGAAGTTCAGGGAAAGCCATGGAACACATTCTCCCTCATACTCTGAGAAAGAACCAACCCTGCCAACACATGACCTTGGACTTCTAGCCTGCAGAACTGTGAGACAATACATTCCCACTGTTTAAGTCACCCTGTCTTAAACAAACTGACACAGGTTCGCACTAAACAATGAGTTCCATGAGGGTAAACTCCCCAGCTAAACTGTTAAGTCCTGTTGATTTTTATTTCCTCGTGGTTCACTTCTCCGCCACTCCCTTTAAATTTTTATTTACTTATTTATTTTTTAATTACAGCTGACAGTCAATATTATATTAGTTCCAGGTGTATAGCATCGTGGTTAGACATTTATGTAACTTACAAATTGAACCTCCGATAAATCTAGTACCCACCTGACACCATACATACTTATTACAATATTATGGACTATATTACTCGTGCTGTACTTGACGTCCCTGTGATTATTTTTATAACTCCAATTGGTACTTCTAAATGCCTTCACCTTTTTCACCCAGCCCTCACAACCCCCATTCCATTGGGTAAACCTCAGTTCATTCTCTGTATCTATGAGTCTGTTTCTGTTTGTTCATTTATTTTATTTTTTAGATTTTACATATAACTGAAATCATATGGCATTTGTCTTTCTCTGTCTGACTTATTTCACTTAGTATAATACCCTCTAGGTCCATTCATGTTGTCATAGAAGTTAAGATTTCATTCTTTTTATGGCCAAGTAATATTCCATTGTATATATGTACCACACCTGCCACTCACTCTAATTTAAGTCTCAGGGTCTCAGGGTCTCATGCTTGGGCTGTTGAGATAGCCTCAGATTGATTTCCTGCCTCTGTCCCTGGCCCCTCCAACCCATCCTTCACGCTGCCCACCAGAGAGCAGGATTGATGGATCTGAAACACAGCTAGTCACATCCTTCCACAGCAAAGAACTAGACTTCATGACAAGGTCTTCCCATGACCCCCAGGCCCTTCATGACCTGGCTCTTGCCAGTGGTTCTGGCCTCCTCCCCCACCACAGACTCTTCTGAGCTCCTGCAACCTTCAACATGCCATGCTATGCCACACTCCGCACCTCTCACTCCATATCCCCTCTGCGCACCCACTGTTGTTTGTTAGTCACACTCCTATTCTCCCTTCAAAACCTTTCTCAGACATCAGTTCCTCTAATGTGTCTCTGACGTCATTTTACATCTCACACCTCACAGGTGCCTGAATTGACCCTGCATTTTTCTATGGTCCTTTGATTCTCATGAGCATGTTTGTCATTTATTTACATCTTTGGTCTCATCTGTGAGGCTGTGAGTTTCTAATGAGCAGGATTGTGTCTGATATCATTTTGAAACCTCATTCCTAGCAGGTGGTCTGGCAGAATGTTGAGGGTACAACAATGAATGAATAAAGAATTTTTTACCTGGATTGAATAAGTCATTTATTGAACATCTACTATGTGCTAGGTGCTTTAAGAGACAAAGAAAAGGCATGGCCTCTGCTATTTACAAGCTCCTGGTCACAAATGATGAATAATTTAAGTTCCTACGTGTCACAAGGCTATTATATGTCAGGCAATGCTCTAAGCACTTCATGTCATCAACTGATTGGTTCCTCCAAATAACCTTTAACATTGGTCCTTTTGTTACCCGAAGAAACTGAAGGACAGCAAGGGAAAGTTGGTAATTTGACTTAAGACAAATAGGCTGGTAAAAACTGGAGCTAAATTTGAACTCAAGAAGTCTTCATTCAGACTTAATTTGCCTAACCTGCAGGCAAATGAACAACTTACCATCCTCCTGCCTTCTCATTCTGTCCCATTGTCAAGTCCTGTTTACTTTACATCCTAAATACCTTTCAAACACATCTCACTAACTCTCACTAACACCTCAACTAACTCTCTAGTCCAAGCTACTATTGTCTTTCATCCTGAAGTCCTTGAAGACATTCTGTTCCTTCTCTGTAGGCATAGTAAAAACCTGGCCATGTCACCGCCATCCTCAATGGATTTTCATTGCTCTTAGGATCAAAATGAGACTCTAGCCCACCAGACGTTACCTACCTACTATCTTTTTTCTGTATACCATGCGCATACTCCCCAGGGACCAGTATTGAATACACATTATTCCTTGTGCCTGGGAAGCCCTTCCACCTACTTTTGGCTTAAATTGACTACCTGCCTTTCTGAACTCAGCTCCTGCTTTGCTTTTTTCTCCAACCTCCCTGATCACGCTAGTCAAATCCTATTATGAGTCTCAGAGACACTTGATACATATTTGTTAAATGAAGAAAGAAAAAATCTTGGATAGTCTTTCTGGGACCCAGGGAGATGGGTATGAAACAAATATCGCAGCAACAAAGGAAAAACCCTCTGGTCTGGAGTGGTCCAGGGAGGTTTCCTGGTGATGAGTGAAATGCATAGAGGCAGAGAGGTGATCACTCTGGAGCAAGAAGCAAGGTAATACATACTGCTTCATTATCACTTGCAACAACAATGTTGGTATACGGTGGGCCAACAGTGGTTACGTGGGGAAAGTAATAAAAATAAAAAGTAGTCAAGAGATTACCTGATTCAATCCCACTCCTGCACCCACCTTTGAATGGGGAAACTGAGGCCCAGGCAGAATGAAGATATCACTTAATGTCAGACATCATATTAGGGACAGCGCTGGATGGAGATTCCGGGTCTCCCGTCTAGCAATCTTGCTCAGAGACCAGCCCTTGGCGAACCAGGGACAATGCCGGCCCCAATGGGCAGAAGGTGAGGGCATGGGTAGAAGGACAGGTTATTCTGAGGCTCTAAACATTACCTTGTTGGAGGTCTAAACATTTTTTCCCGCAGCTGAAGACGCAACACTTGTTGTTTTCCGGGCATTGTCTGTCCTTTTTACATTCATCTCTTTCTTTGAATCTGCATTTCTCTTGGATTCTGGGACATCTTCCTAGGAAAAGGACAATCTTTCAATCACGAGTCTTAGAGGGTGCAATGCCCACTCTTCCCCAGACCTAAGGCAAGCCTGGGGAGTCCTGCTTTCACTTTGCTTATCCCCAGAAGTCCTCTTCCTCAAAGTACTCTCACTCATTTCCCAGCACTGTCCACATTACCATTCCTCTTCTACTCTCTACCTTCTAAACCCATCCCTAGTCCCACCCCCAAGTCTCATCCTTTGGAAGGACTTCTCAACCTTGGCACTAGTGACATTTGGGCTGGATAATTATCTGATGGGAGGAGGAGGACCGTCCCGTGCATTGTAAGATGTTTCGCAGCACTCCTGGCCTCTACCCACCAGATGCCAGTAGCACTCCCCAGTTGTAACAACCAAAGAACCTCTCCAGACCTTGTAAATGCCCCCAGGAAGGCGAAATTGCCAAATGGAAAGTCACTTGGTCTAAATGCATCTGCTCATTTGGGCGTGGAGGAGTCCGTGTTTGGAATTTCCTCTTGGGGGCGCTCTTGTACAGTAATAAATATCACTGACCCTGGTTTCAGACTGGGTTTTAAAATTCTAACTTTTGGTTTAACAATTCCCCTCTCTGAACGTTGGTTTCTTCATTTGTGAAATCGTTTTAGCCTTACAAAGTCGTGAGAAAGAAATGAGACAAAGAATGTAAAGCTATAATCATAACAACTGATGCACAGTAACAGTAACTAACATTGGTTAAGTATTCACCATGAGCCAAGCATCTTCTAAGCATTTTAAATGTGCTTTCTCATTCAATCCCCATAATAGTTCTATGAAGTAAGTTTCATTAATATCCTCATTTAGCAGATGAGGAAACTGAAGCATATGTGATTTAAGTACCTTACACAAGCTTATATGGTTATTAAGTGGTGGGACCAAAATTTGGACCCACCAAGTCTGACTTCATATTCCTCTTCAGACCCCTATATTCTGAATGCTTGGTAAATGTAACAATTATCATTCTTACTATATAGTCATGGAGTATTACTGTCTTAAGTTAAAAGGAACTTCTGGATACAGTTCTTTATCCCAAAGTCAGGAACGCTTGGGGATCCAGGAAGCCTTTATAGGACTGTATTTGAAAGAATCGAAGTCAATAGGGATGATGCCCAGAGAAAGGGGAACATTTTTGTTGTGGAGTGAGGGGAGGATCCCTTCGGTTTTGCAGCTTCTTAGTTCCTCCCACAAATGCTATATCCTGTGGCTCTTCCTACCCCTTCACCTCCTGCCCCCAAGAAAGACCCTCTACTTCAAAGATGCTGAAAGTGGGGTTTGTCTTAGGTCTGGATTCCTGCATTCATAAAAGAGATCTTCCACAGAGAGTGAAATAGGAAGAAATATTCCATATACCTTCCCTCTTTCCCAAACCAAGGGCTAGGGTTAAGATGGTGAAAAGCAACCCCAGTCTGAGGAAGAATTATTTCTTGGTCCTTCCCCCACTCCCCACCCCACCCCCAGCAAACTTTCTTCTCTCCAGGACAGGTGTGGAGGCCCCAGTACTTACTGGGAAAGAGCCATTCACTCAGACTCGGCCCCTGGACCGTCACTAGAAGGGTAGAAAGCACCAGGATGCTCACGAGTCTGGGAGACACCATTCTGAAGAAGAGCTGGCTCGTACGGCAGTTCCAGAACACAAAAATGTCTGGCTGTCTTTGTCCAGCCGATTCCTCCGTAGTCTGTATCTTGGATTTGCGATCTGGAGTCAAGCCAGCCACCCGCTTCTGCTGGGAACACCACGTTCCTGAGATCATCAATATGACTAGTTGGCATCTATAGCTCACAGCACTGGGGAAGGGTCTCTTATTGGATGGCTCTGGATCTTTAGCCCGTTAGGCTGGCCTGGGCCCTCTGGTCAACCAAAGGAGGTAGGCAAAGCTTATCTCACTTTCCAGGCTCCCTTAGGAGTAAATGGAGTCATCTACATAACTTGGAGAGTTATGGAATGTCCTCAGTCTTCATTTATTTCTCATTTTATCTGCATGCTAACTGACACACTGCTTTTGTTTGTCTCTGACAATGTGCCTTTTGGATCTCTTGGTATCTCTTTTGTTTCTCTGTCTCTCTCTGTGTCTATGTTTGACTTTTTCTTTTTCTGTGGGTCCCCCAGCATCTCTGTGCCTCTTTCTCCCTCTCCCACACTTTCCTCTCATCTCTCTTTCCCTTTTCTCTCTGGGTCACTCATATTCTTTGACTTAGGCCAAGGAGTAAAGATGTTACCACAGAGCGGGATGTGGAGGAGGAAGCAGGCCGATAGCAGAGTGTGCAGATAGTATTTGTCAAGGTTGTGCTGCTTTAAGAGCAGGAAAGAATGTCAGCGCTTACCAGGAGCCACCACCATGGGTGCAAGTGCCTTGTTGTCTGAGGAGGAGCTGAGAATTGAAGAGTGCTCCCTAAGAGACTGCAATGCAGCAAAGGTCAATGATGTGGCAGAGTTGCCGGGTTCTAACTGGAATGGCGGCAGGGCTGCTGGGAAGTGTGTGCTGAACTACTTGGCTTTCCAACAGCCACAGGGTCCACAACACAAGCCAGCCAGTCTTCCTATAGGGAGAGACACTCTTCCAAGAGTAAATGTCCTCTGTAGGGTTCCCATTTCCTCCCCTAACTAAGTATTGCACACTTTGGGGCCAAACTCTGTTCTTGAATGTTCCTACCTGTTGGACAGAAACTGGACAAATCCAGCTTTATCATCAGTGAGTGGCTAGTCAAAAATTTAAGATCACAGACAGAGCCCCTTAGCCTATTGGTAGTGATGTTCTTGGCTAGGAATGCCTAAGACACTCAGGCACGGCTGCCTTTATGCTTGTAGTAAGCCCCACAGACAGCACCCCCTTACACCACCACGAGAGCCAATGTTGTTGCTGGACCAGCCCTGTGGTTCTTATTATGATTGCGGGACTCACCTCTACAAAAGCATTAGGAAACTTTAAAGAACAACATTCATTACACAGCGGTCCTGGAGGGTACATGGCAACCTGGAGGGCCACTCAGCAAGGCTGAGGGCAGAGGAAGGGAAGACAGTGCAGATCTGGGGCTCTGCCTTTATTAAGGGCCAAGTGCAGGGTGTCTTGGGTTTCATAAGTTCACTCTTTATTAGAGAATTTAAAGCATAAAAGTACGAATGAGGGCATGGGAAGGGAGGGACAGGGTCACTCAAGAGGTCAGTTATCTAGGATACTCTGGACTCTCTAAGGGAACTTCATGGGTGGGAGGAGCGTGGGTCCTTATCGAGTATTTTGTTAACAGTGTGTCACACATCTGGCAATATGTTTATTCAAGATGGATGCCCTTGAAATCAAAAGCTTAATGTCAGGCAATTACACTACAGAATCCCATCTAAGTCTACGGCCATGCCACCCTGAACATGCCTGATCTCATCTGATCTTGGAAGCTAAGCAGGGTCGGGCCTGGTTAGTACTTGGATGGGAGACCACCTAGGAAGACCTGATGCTGTAGAACCCACAAAGAGTCCAGGGACTGGAATTTCTAATGAACAACAAAGATGTCTTAAGCAGCACTGTCCCTCTTATCCTATCACCTGCATGCTCCCAAACTCAGCCCAGAAGGGAGCGAAAAGCTGAAGTATCTAGGTAGAAGGACTCTGAGGACCATCAAGTCTCATTTTCTCATCCTACAGATAGAGACCATAAGGCCCTGAAAAGTGACGATGCTGACTCACTGTCACTCAGCGGGTGTCACAGATAAAGTTAAGAGGGAGCTGAACATATAAGCTCTTGCCACAGGTCACTAAGGAATCTTCTTATATTGGTGTGGATATAATATTTTACTATAGAGTTGAAGGTAGAGAGGAACAGTGCATCTAAAGAGAATGAAGGTGATGTCTCTAGTGAGGACAGAGGCTAAAGACCCACAGAATCTGTAAATGTCCAATGGGTCCCCTGGCCCCCAAATAAGGTGAATCTTTCTTTAAATTTTCTTGAAAGTAAATGAAAACTCAGAATTTCTGGTTGTTCTATCTCATTCCTCTTGACTAACTTCCTGTCCTATTTAAGGATCTCACTTTCCCGGCAGGTGAGATAAAATTCATGTCTTTGGGCCTGGAATAAATGACATTTTGGGGCCCTTTCCTCTCCTAATTTCTTGGTGAAGGCTGGGTAAGGATCCGTCTGGGTCTTTTTCCCTTCTTCCCTTATCTCTCCTCATTGATGGTTACAGTACCTACCTCTGCCTCATCCATACTTCTGTTCCAGGATCAATCCTGGATTTAGAATGAGGGACTCTAAAGAGCAACAAGGTAGATGTCTTTTACCTGAAAATTTCTGCTTGTCCATTAGACCAAGATTTATCACATGCTCTGACTTCCTGTCACTGGCTTTCTGTGTTGTTCCCTGTGCTGAGTTTCATATCTGTGTCCATGAATAAACCCTGAGTTCCATTGAACAGATCTATACCTAGAACCTGGTGCTTAGGACATGAATAGGCCCAGAATAAACACTCAGTACATTTTTCTGGATGAGCAAGGTAGGTGGGAAATTGGTGGGTAGATATGTGGATGGATGAATGGCTCATAGGATAGTGAATGGGAAGATGGTTGGATGAGTAAGAAGATGGATGGGCAAGAGTAGCATGGATAATTGAGTGCATGAGAGCATGGATAGATGCAATATCCAAGGACAAATAGATGAATGGCTGGATGAAGGAAGAAGTAGATTGGGTTGACTATAAGGATGGTTAGGTTAGTGATGGGATGAATGGGTATATTGATGGAAGTTGTTTAAATGGAAGATAGATGAATGAATTGGTAGTTAGATGAAGGGGAAATGGTATAGAAATGATGGGGAAGTATGTTGATGGGTAGTAGAGAAGATTTGTGTGTGTGTGTGTGTGTGTGTGCGCGTGCGCACACGTGTGTATAAGATGGATAGGTAGATAATAGGTAGATGGAAGAAATGCTGTAATTAAAAGGAGCGAAAGTAGAAGGAAGATGAGTGAAAATGTAAATCGATGGACATGTGGGTGAAAGGATGGATGGGAAGATAGATAAGTTGAAAGGTATGTCAGTTAGAGGGCTAGATGAGTGGATGGATAGGTAAATAAATAAATTGAATGGCTGGTGCATAGGTGGGTGAGGTGGAAATCTGAATGTATGTATGAAAACATTAACCATAGGTAAAGATATGAAAAGAATTAAACAGAGAATATAGTACTCTGAAACAATATATTTGAAAATAGAGAGAAAATGGGATCCATTTTAGCAAAATTTAAAAGATCAAAATTACAGAAGGGGATTTAGAGAGCTTGTACAGGCTATAAAATAAAGTACAAAAAAAATTAGTTAAAATACACCACTATAGAAAGAACCTTATCTAGATGCTTTTGGAGTTTTGTCTAACCTTCAAGGAGCAGAGAATTGATATATTATTAAAAATATTGCAGATCATTGGAAAAGTAGGTAAGTTTCCCAACTAGTTTCCCATGCTTGTTTTTTGAAAGTGGTATGACTCAAATAGCAAAACAAATAAAAGTCATATACCTATTTTCTTTTGACTGTAGATGTGAAAATTCTAAACAATTTGCTAAGAGAACCAACAGCATATTAATACAAGTATACCTCCATATGATTAAGGTAATTCTAGAAATACAAGAATGGTTCAACATATGAACATTTAATAATGTAAGTTATTATACCAACAAATTATAAGAGAAAAATTATTATATGACTAGATGCCTAAAATGAATTTGCTAATATTTAGCAATAATATCCAATAGCAGCTGTAAATGAATAAAAAAGAAATAACCCAAACCCAATAACAGATGTCATTTTATACAGCAGAAGACATTGGCTTTAAAATAAAAAACTCCATAGGGATAGTTGCCATCGCCATTATTTCCAACATTATTTTGGAGATTCTGCATAATATAAGAAGATAAGAAAACAAAGATAAGTCATGAAGTTGGAACAAATAAGAGTCATATTTATCAGTATTTTTCAGATAATATTATTATATATAAAATCAAAGTAACTTTATACATATCATTATACTTAATAAGATAATTTGGCAGAGTAGCTGGATACAAGACAAAATTGATTGCTTTTTATTATGCTACTCATAATTAATTATTTTGACAATAATATTTTTGACTTACTCTCTAGGTTTCGGGTTCTAGGCACTTTAGTCCACAATGCGAACAGCACTTCTCTGTCAGTGGGCAATCCACATCTTTCAGACAGTTGGGTTTATTAATTTGGGGACACACTGAGGGCATTCGTGGGCAGAAACCTGTTTTGGCTTTACAGGATAAAACAAGACACTTGATCTTGAAATACTTGATCATAGTTTGAGACTAACTGGGGGAATCTTGAAAACTCTGAACAATGTTTTCTTCTGATTAAGCCTCTTACCCTTCCCACTAGGGTAGCAATAGAGGGAAGGAAGCAGAGTATCAACTTTCTGTGGCTAAAATTTGAGGAGCATCAAAAAGTTTTTGCCATTTCTGACTTGTAAAATTTTATAGTATTCTTGCCTGCCCCGACAAGAATTAGTGAATTTGGGGTATCTAATCTCAGAGTACAAGAAATACAAGGAGTATTAGAGGTTACCCAGAACTTCCTTATTTTATAAACTGTAGAAATTGAGGACAATATAGGGGGAAATGAGTTACCTAAGCCCACACAGAAAACAAGTAGAAAAGTTGAAGTCAGTTGAAAAGCTTTTGACTCCTTGCACCATACATTGACAATCCCTGAGATAAGACCATACTATCAGTCTCAGCACTATGTGGGAGAATGAGCACTAGACTTAAATGCTGGAGAATTCACTTCTATCCCAACAGCATTTTGCTACCAATCTTTTCTCCAGCACACCTTATAGGATGTGAAATGCTATACATGCTCTGAAGTTCTGTGCAGACATAAGGGCTTATTAGGAATATACTCAATGGTTACGTTTTTTGTTTTTGTTTTTGTATAAATAAATGAATACTGTCCCTTGTATGTCATTGAAATGAGACTCAGGATAAATAAGTTTTCATGGGGACAAATGGAGAGTGATACCATTCCGGGTAGTCTTTGAAGAATAGCACAGTAGTCTCCCAAGATCAGGAAGGTGACATGAGAATATTGATTGGACATCAAAAGGTGAAAGATTCCCAAAAGACAGCACGATTGCCTCAGCCCAACAGGCTTCGGGAGGTATATCCCAGTCCTCACCTGTCCAGGCCATGACACAAACAAAGCCACATATGGAATCACAACATTTTTCAGATCCAGGGCAATCATTGTCGCTCTTACATGGAGATGAACAATCTGTATGGTCGCTGAAAGGGAAATGTGGGCACCGTCCTTCCTTGACTAAAATAAGAGCAGATGTGAGCTCCTTTAAATCCCACCCCATCCCATCACCCTTCAAACAACTTTTCCTTCTCTTCAAAACTAGTATCTCCGTGACTTGATTCACTCTACCCTGCCCACCTCTAGTGAACTGCAGAAGAATGAAACGCCTCTCCATGAAATGGGATGTAGCAGAAAGAATTAGGCTTGGTGTTTGAAGCCCCAAAGTAACGTTCCAGTCCTGCCACTTAATGAGTGGCATTGGTTTTCTTCTCTATAAAACAGGAATAATTGTGTGAAACCTACGCAAATCAATGTAATCCATTTTGGGGGATCTGGTTTTACTTTGAATGAGGAATGACATGATCTGGCTCTCATTTTGAAAGGATCGTTGTGACTACTGTGTTGATAATAGACTATAAATATGGAAGGATAGAAGCAGGGAGACCTGTTAGGAGGCTGTTGCCATAATCTAGGTGACAAGATGGTACCTCTGATCAGGGTGATAGCTGTGGAGGTGGTTAAGAGGCTATCAGGCTTTGGATCTATTTTCAAGGCTGATATAAAAATCATTTCCTAATTTAATGGGTGTTGATTGAGAAAAAGAGGCATCAAGGGTGATTTAGAAGGTTTTCCAACCAAGATGGGGAGAACTATGGGTAGAGATGGGCCAACAAAGATAAGACATTCGGTGTGTATGAGAGCCACGCAGAGGTGCAGAGTAAGCGGCCGGAGTTTGGGAGTCACATTCGGGTTGGAGATACAACTTTGTGGGTCACTAGGACACAAATGGTATTTAAATTAATTCTTCGAGATTTTGTGTATATCTCCTGTTGTCCTACCCTGACTGCAAATTCTATGAGGGCAGAAAGTGTTTCTTTTTACTTCTTCTTCCTAAGGTCGACTTTGGACTGTGGTGTGTTTGACTCTCAGAACTATTGTCAGGTTCTCTGTGAGCCCCAAACCTTAATTTTCAACAAACCGGTCCAAACCCATTTTTCCAGCCTCTTGTTTCTGTCAGCCCCTGCGATAAGGTCAAGGCCGTGTCCATTGCGATGTGATTCTTTAAAGCCTCCCACAGGGAAGCTTGTGGTCATAGTTTTGTCAGGTCAGGATTGCCATGGCCATTGAGGCTCACCATACCCTTGGAATTAAAATTCCAGCTCCACCCTGGCCCGCTGTGAACCTCTGGACAACTAACTTTCCATCTCTGACTCTTTCCTCGTCTGTAAAGCAGTAATGTTGGGAAACTTTTCAGCCTGCTTCACAGAACCTGAGTTCGAAATTCTAATGCTGCCTTGTAAATCACACAGTGCTGCATTTTGGAGATCAACGGTCGTCATCTCAACTGTCATCATGCAGTGAGCCCACACTACCGGACAGCCACCATGTCAAATCTGTGTGTCCTTGATTACATATAATCCCACCAACAACTCAGTTAGGTCTTTGCTATTATTCTCAGGTCACAGGGAAGAGAACTGAAACTCAAAGGGGTGAAGAAATTTGCAGTAGGTGGAAAAGTAAAATTTTAATCCAGGTCATTTGGCTCCTAAGCACTGTAGAACCCTGTCTCCCAGCATCACTGGTGATGGTTATTATAATCACACCCTTCACCTTCACCACACCCTACTCATTACCCATTCCATGCCCTACCCCTACAACACGGGATTCCAGAGCTGGCCTCTCTATGCTTCATTCTTGGTGAGTCCTCAGGTGATTCTCAACAGATCTATGTGATGAGGAAACACCTGTTTTCAAGGGGTAAACTTGGCTCTCAGGTCCCATTGGTCAAAGTTTATTAAAACTTTATGTGCACTATCTCATTTTTTGGCAAAACTCCATTAGATAATAGTGTTATTATCTTCATTTTAAAGACAAGATAAACTGAAATTCAAAAAGGCAAGCTACTGGCCCAAGACCACCAACCAGTGAATGACAGAGCTAAGACTTGAACCAAGGCAGTTTAACCTCAAAGCCCATGCTGGCATCCTATCCTTAGACTAGGCCCTCAGATTGCCAAGAATATTAGTCTTACCAGTAAATATGCAAGCTTCTGTGCATTCTTCATTGCTGATGAAGTTGTTGGAATTCCCAAGGCAACCTCTGTACGTAAAGGGTTTGCATAAATATTCTTGCGTGTCAAAATACCAGCGCTCTACAGTATCACTGCAGTCTCCTAGGTTTAAGGGTTGCATGCAGGGTTCTGAAGGCAGGAAGTAAAGAGAGGAGAACATAAAAGGTAGGGAAGGGGTCAGACCTCCAGCCTTTGTATAGTTCATGGTGTTACCATTCAAGTTATAAAAAGAGTCATGGTCAGTAAACATTCTAGTCCTAGCTCTACTATGAATACTCTACATTGCATAGCATCTCTGAGCATCATTTCTACCTTACAAAGATGAGGGGCAAGTATATGAGAATACGTTGGAGCTTATCTTCTCTACTGCTCTGAACTTTGAGAGGGCAAGACTTGTCCATCAACTATATCCAAAGTGCCTAAGGCAGTGCCTGAAACATAGAAGGAAAGAAATACCAAGAAAGAAAAAAAGAAGCCCGCATGACTGGTTGGACATAAACCATCTCACAGGATCTACATAAAACAGGTTACTCTGAGACCATGATAAAGTGAGAATGAAAGAAGATCACCATGAAACCCACAAAACACGAAGCATTTGTGAGTGATCGGTGCTTCTCTACCAACTACAGCTTTAACCTCACTCCAGTCTATCCTCTCCATAGATAAGAGTCACTGAGATACTCATAGAATCATTCCCACTTTCCAACCTCACCCGATCTAGAGCAAACTCCAATTTCCTTAGACCCTCCCTGAAATTACCCAATGAAAGTTTCAATCCTGTAGTAGATTCTTTCTAGTACCTTCTTACTGAGATGCCTCAGGTTCTGTATGGTGAACACTCCCCTTCACTGCAATGAGTCATAAATCTAACTTGTTCAATTACAAGTATGTTACTGAGGGTCTTTGGCCAAAGGGCATTAACTGTTGATATGTGTTGAATGGATATATATAAAATGCACCTTTCCCTATCATTAGGTGCTCAATATTTTGAGTTACCAGAAAACTTCCTTGGAGGTCAGAGTCCAACAACCACTCCAGCATCTAAGCTGACTGAGGTTTATATTTGCCACAGTGCAAATCATAGTCTCTTGACACATAATGAGCAGGCACTTGAGTGTTGGGACTCTAATTAGAGAAGGAGAAAAGCATGAACAATGGCTTCTTTGTCCTGCCACCCCAGGGCATTGTTCAGCCAATTCTGGACTGAGCAAGAAGTAGGACACCTTAAAATATATCTCTACCCTCAGCCTGGAAGTTACCACCTTTGTATGGATCCATGCACTTCTTCCCACAGGCGAAAGAGCAGCACTTCAGGAATGCACCACAGTCATAGTCCATATTGCACAAGTCGGGAACTCTAGCAGTACAGTTGATCCTCTCCTTAAGGCACTGTCCTGGTTTTCCTGCAACAAAGACGTGGCTGAATTCACATCCCTTGAGAGTTTCAGGGCTTCTCCCATGGCCAAGGTGAATAGAAAAACTCTCTCAGCCCTGTCCTCTACCTTTAATCTTCAATATTTAGGGACTGGGTATAGCCTCTTCCACTCTTAGCCAATTTAGATAGGAATTTGTGCATAGGTAGAACTAGAGGGGAAGCTTCTTAAATAGGTATCAAGAACTTTGTCTTAAATGCAAGGGATCCTCTCTCCTTTTGAAACTTAATATTTTAATTCCTAGTTCCTCTGTCTCTAATATCTTAGTAGACAAGGAAAATCAATTAGTGAGGAGTGGTGGAAATATCCTGGAAGTAGGAGTCAGGAGGCCCGATTTTGGCCCCTGATTCCTTGTGAGCTCAAGACCACCCTGAGTCCCACTCTACGACTTCAAAATTACCTTTAAGGGGGAAGAAAATCATGGCGTGGAAGGAGCACTTATAAGTAAGACAGATCTGGCTTGGGAGCCTGACTCCAATACAACTAGCTAAATAATCTTGGGGGATAAAAATGTCTTCTTTGTCTGCGTTATAAGTTCCCTAACTGTGAAATGAGAATGACAATCTCTAACTTACAGGCTGCTTATAAGAATGAAGTGGAACAATGCATATAATGCACTTATCATAGTACCTGACACATGCTAAGAGCTTAGCAGATATGGGGGTTTTACCTTTCTTTTTAGGGCTAGACATGGCTTCCTGATTTCAGTGCTTAGAGTAGGCGGAATTCTAAAATTGCACCCTTGAGATTCCAGTCCTCTGGTTCTTGAATCAAACACTCATTTAGGTACTACCATGAAGAGATTTTGTAGAGGGAATTAAAGTCCTATTTGGTGGCCTTAAGATACAGAGAGTGTGGTCTATGGCCATGCTACCCTACACAAGCCCCATCCTATCTGATCTTGGAAGCTAAGCAGGGCCAGGCCTGATTAGTACTTGGATGGGAGACCACCTAGGAAGACCAGGTGCTGTAGGTGTAAAATAAATAAATAAATAAATAAATAAATAAGGGATTGTAAACTGACAAGGACCTTGCAATCTGTGAGGCCAACCAAGGGTTGCCTTGCTTAAAAAAAAAAAAAAAAGAAGAGGTCAGAGAGATCTGAAGCATGAGAGGAATCCATCATGCTACTAGTAGCTTTGAAGAAGGAGGAAGCTGAGTGGCAAGGAATGAGAGTGGCTGCTAGAAATTAACAGCCAGTAAGGAAACCTCAGTCCTACGACTGCAGGGAAATGATACTGCTAACAGCCAGTGAGCTTAGATGAGAACCCTGAGTCCCAAATGAGAACTGTGATCTTGACTGAAACCTGGTGAGAATCTGAGCAGAAAACCCAGACGCACCATGCCAGACTTCTCACCTACAGGTAATTGTTATGCTGCACCAGAAAGACAAGACAGTGCTTCATGGGGCTCTGCAGCTCTAAGCTGAGCCTCTCGCCAGTGGAACCTGACTAAAGAGGCATGACGTGTTTGAATACGACTGAGTCTTAGAATTGGAAACACCAAAGTAATCATTAGTGTAACCTCCTAATTCCAGATGTTTTTAAAAAATGAGGTCAGATAGGGTAATATGTGGGATTTCCAATTCACGGCTCATTCGAGAAGCCCCACATGTCCCCCGAGAACTGGCCACTGAGACTTTTAGTACTTTCCAACTGTATTTATTACCCTTTGTCGTACTCTTAAGGCATCTGAGGCCAAGGAAGCCTGAAGCTAAGAGGAATGTATGGTTTCTAATCTGGAGTGTACATTCAAATCATCTGTGCATCTTTTAGCAAACAGACTGTGGACCTAATCAAAATCTCCAGAAAGTGGTCCCTAGGGACTCAGATTTTTTTAAGTGCCTCAGGGGATCCTGAAGCAGCCAGCTGGGCACCCTAATATAAGCTACGACTTGGAAACCACTTTCTAGGTTTGGGCACAGGAAGAGTTAAGCAAATCATACGGGAACACCTCCCAAGAGGTAAAGAGGCATAGAAACCTTGGGATCATGAAGATGAACTTTCCACTCACTAGTGCTGACACCAGCCAATTCTTCCTGTCTCCTATTTTCGGGGGGCCATTTAAACTTTTGTTGGGGTTTTAATCATTGAAGCTCCTCTCCCCACTGTCACCCTGAACTCTTCGAATCCTCCTTCCTTGCTGTCAGCTGTTCTCAGCCACTTACCTTGTGTGTACCGTCTCCTCCATGATTTACACACACACACCAGGGGGTCCTCTGCAGTTACAGGGGACACTGCCCAGAGTTCTGGTCTCAGATCCTCTCTTGTCATTACTCGACACATACTTCCTGGGTGACCACACCCATTCCAGCAACAATCCCAACTGTGATTCCCTTATCTCCCTCCAGACCTATCTTCTCTTCCAAGGTAAAAACTTCTCTCCAACCAACTGGGGTAAACAGTATTTGGGCGGCTTGTAAGCAGCACCATTGCAGCATCTTGAAAACTGAACCAACATCTCCCCATGCCTAAGCAGTGCCTTCTTCTCTCTGTTCCCATCTCGACATTTGACATCAATAGTCCCTCAGTCAATTATCAGAACTTTGAGATCGCTCCTCCTTCTCCCTCAGCCCCGCATCCTCTCAGTCATGGACGTGAGTCAATTCGATCTTCTAAATAAATCTCTCTCCAAACTCCATCTCTTCACTCTCTTTACTACCCACTGCCTCAGGTCAGCACCTGACTCCTCCCATCTTTTATTTCAACTATTCCGACACCCTCTTCACTGGTCCTCTGCCAGACCTCAGGCTCCTGTCTAGTGACTGATTAATTTTTAAAAATTAAACTTGGAAAAGGCACATACCCAGAAAAGTTACAGAAAGCATTTGGAGGGGGGAGCAGGTGGCGGAAGGACATGACGAGCCCAAGGTGGGTGAGTAGAGCTAGTTTTCTGAAGCCACAGTAGGATTGGCTTCATCAGACATAAGTCCTTGCCGCATGTCTGACCCTCAGCCCCAAGAATGTCTGTTAAAGAAGAGTGGTTGCTGCTTTTCTGAACCCACCCCTCATTCTTTCATGTGGTGATACAAATGTCTGATTCACAGGGAGGGAGAGAAGCAGCAGGAGAGTTACGTTCCTCCAGGAAAAGGTGGAGCTGCAGAGAGGAAGGTGCCTGTGTGGGATGAGAAGAAAGGCAGGAGTTAGGCACAGGCCAAAGAGAGACACAAAGCATCTGGGATGAACCTTAGAGATAACCCACCAATTCCCTTGGTCCGCAGAAGAGAAAACCGAGACACGTCATGGGAATGGGGTTTGACTGCGGTCACATGACAAGTAGGGCATGACTTTCAGTCCCAGGACCCTCCCAGAGACTCCACACTCTGCCATGGCTCCATATGTTGTCTACTCAGACACTCACCCATTGTCTTGCTCCTGGGTGAGAGGCCACATGTGATGATCACAGAGATTTGTCTGGAACAATTGCAGGGCTGGCTTGCCCAGGTCCTAGTGAGCAACAGAGACAAGAAACTAATGGTATGAGATTTCAAGAGAGCGTGGGTATATCGCACTGGGTTTTAGTGCCTCAGGAGCTAACAAAGATCCCAGACGACCTTGTGTTAACAGAGATCCCTCTTATTCCTTCTGGGTTTCCCAAGCCTATGATATTCCCAGACAACCACATAAATAGATAGTCCTCCCCCACTCATTTATACCTCTATTTTCTTCCTGGCCCTTATGTGTTGTTTGTTTGTTTGTTTGTTTGTTTGTTTGTTTGTTTGTTTGTTATGATGTGAAGAACTGATAATACCTTACTGTATTACCTGTCGAAGTAAATGAATTTCAAAACAGCAAGAGAAGAAGAAAGAGAGAGGGGCAGAAAGGAAAGGGACAGGGGAGAGAGAGAGAATATGTCTTTATGCCAAAGTACACATCTGTATTATTCATGGAACTTCAGGTACTGAGAAAGAGATAGAATCTTTTCCATATGTCCTGAGCCATGCTATGTGGATGCCTAAGTGTCTCTCTCTCTCTCTCTCTCTCTCTCTCTCTCTCTCTCTCTCTCTCTAAATTGGTATGGAATGATCAAAATGTAGTGTTCGGAGTTCATGGCTTGTATCCCCTACTTACCAGCTTAGTCACTTACCCTCTCTGAGCTCTAGTTTTTAATTAAAGGAAATAGTAATGACACTCACTTCATAGACATAAGAATTAATTATTCTGTAAAGCATGGTGACTGGCATATAATCAATGCTTTATATGTTTAGTCAACAATTAATATAGTGAATGAAAAAAATGGTACCTATTACCTTTTCAGCTTTTGAGTTCCCTAGTCAGACTGTGAATCATAATTTCAGTTTCAGATTAGCCAAAAGCCCTCTGGTGTCTTAAATTCTTAAGATCAAGTCACCCTTTTGGTTTGAAATTTGACCCTTTAACCTGGTAGCTCATACTATCTGAGTCTTAAGAATTAGTTGATCAGATTACCCTATTGTCACTAGTAGGAAGCAGAGCTTCTGGGATGGGGGTAGACGGAGAGATACACATTAATAGAATTTCAAAAAAAAAATACAGGATGTCTAGTTAAAATTTTTGGCATAAATATATCCCATGCAATATAAGGACCATGGTTATACTAACAAATTATTTGTCATTCATTTGACATTCAAATTTAGTTGGTCATCTTGTATTTTTATTTGCTGAATCTGGCAACTTTAAAAGAGTGAATCCACTTTGATTAGAGAGGAATTTGGGCAAGAGACTATCAAACATGGGTCCTGTGGGGGAACCAGTAAACGTGAATGGGGGAGTTGCTCAGCGGTGACCTTGGGGAACTAGGACAGACCTGGAAGACACAGGCACAAGGGTGCTGTAGAAGTAACAACAAACTGGGAATGAACAGAGTTTGACTGAGTCCAGTTTCCACCATCAACTCACTACGTCAATTTAAGCTGGTTTTATCTCTGTCCACCCATTTGAAAAGTGAGTGGATTCAACCACATCAATCCTGTTCCTGCTGGCGTACCTATAACCTGGAGGACACAGGAAGATTTTCCAGAGGGTGCATGGGCAAAGCTAGATTTAAGGACATTATGTCCTAGTTCTTAAATTCCACATTCACTTTTTCCTAAAATTGGTCTGCCTGAGAAAAAGCCTGCAGTCTGCAATTCTTTTTTTGTCTTCTTTCATAAAGTTCTTCTTTTTCTTTAAAAAGGTGAAGGGGCATACTCTTACCTATTTCTTGCCTTTCTCCCAAGTATAAAAACTTCTGGATTTCAACCAAAGGGACAACTTGAGAATGCATTTTCCTGAGGATGCTTCCCACGAGAGGAAAGTGAAGAGAGTGTGGGTAAAAAAGACTAAGGGTTAATGCCTTGTTTTATTCAAGTGACAAAGTCATGATAAGCCACTGTGCCTTTAGCTTCCTGAATTCAGAAGTTCAGTGGTTGCTGCAAGGATGTGTGTTAAAACATTTATTTCAAATGACCGATAAAATCAGTTTTTTGTTGTTGAAGAAAATAAGTCTGATTTGGCTTATTGAGGACTGATTTTGCCAATAGTTGATATAGTTAACATTTTTTCCACAAATACAGTGAGTTAAATCTTTGGCACCCAAGCTTTCAAAAAATATATGTGTAAAGCATGCAATAAGATAAAGGCACTTGTTAAAAACTACATGATCAACAGTCTATCAAAATTAATATTCAAACTTTCCAACACTTAACAGAGTGTATCAGATTAAATAAGGTGTCTAAATAAAAGAGTAATGGGTATAATTAACAACATTATTAATCATTTGGTAAATGCTGGTAAAGCCTTTTTGATAAACTGTCCAGAAAATCACTTGTGTTTTATAATCAATATTCTAATTACTAGGAAACAAATTCTTTTGTAAGTATCAGGCTTCAAATTCTGTGCCTTTATAAAAATTGAAAGAGGGCTTAATCATGATATTAATTAATATTTGAATTAAGTCATTAAAATAATTTTGAGTATTATTGAGTATACTTTTTAAGTATAAAATAACATAGGGTATTATTTGATTTTGGGCAACTTACTAGAAGTTCAAAGAACCAAGTGACACACATATAACAAAACTCTTTTTATTCTCATGTACTTATATATCATTAAAAGATACATTACTTATATATATTATCTATAGAATTTTGTATATTTATCAATAAAATTTGTGCATTTATCAATAGTTTCAGTGTATTTATTTATATGTTTATTATTATTATATTTTATTCCTAGTGTCTTATGGTCACAGTAAATGTAAACATTAAATTTTAATTTATACACGTTTTTATTGCATAGCAGTATGAAAAGGTCATGAATAAAAATGGTTTTTGAGCATAACATTGTATTCCATTCGATTAAAAGTCTGTGGAGTTACAGAAATGGAAATAGGAGTTCTGGGAGAAAGAGCCATGTTTTAAAATTTCCAACTTTTAAAGATAAAGTGTTTTTTATATATTTTTCAAATGGATGATTGTGGGCCTCAAATTAGTATAATAGTTTGACCCCAAATGATTCATTTTCAAAGTTATGTAGCAGTTTTTTTAAAATATTAATATTTCTAACAGGTTTACATAATGCATTTGAGACTGATATATGTTGTTGTATGTTTGTACTTTTTATCGCCCAGTTATCATCCATGCTATGGATATACTAGAGATTTTTTATTCATCCACTAGTTAGTGGACATTTGGGTTATTTCCAGGTTTGGGCAATTATGAATAATTTCTCTATAAACATTTGCATACAGATTTTTATATGAACATAAATTGTCATTTCTATTAGATTAATGACAATTCACCTAAGATAAATACCAAGTAAATACCAGATAAATACCAGGGAGTGAGATTGTCGGGTTATATGATAAGTGTGTGTTTATAAGGAACTTACAAACTGTTTTCCAAAGCGGCTGTACCATTTTGCATTTCCACTAGTACAATATGAGAGTACCACCTGCTCCAAAGAAGACATACAAATGGCCAACAGGTACATGAAAAGATGCTCAATATCACTAATACAGAGAAATGCAAATCAAAACGTCAATGAGCTATCATCTCACACCTGTTAGAATGGCTATTACCAAAAAGACAAGAGAGAGTATCGGAGAGGATGGGGAATTCTCGTACACAGTTGGTGGGAATATAAATTGGTACATTCGTTATGTAAAACAGTCTGGAGTTTTCTCAAAAAATCGAAAATAGAACCACTATATGATCAGCAATCCCATTTCTGGATATGTATCCAAAATAATAAGAAATCAGTTTCTTGAAGAGGTATCTGCACCCCTGTATTCATTGTAGCATTTTTCACAATAGCCAACACATAGAAACAGCATAAATGTTTGTCAGTAGATGAATGAATAAAGAAAATGTGAGATATATATATATGTATATAAATATATTTTTATATATTTATATATTTTTATATATTTATATATATTTATATATTTATATATAAATAGATAAACAATTATATATAATATATTAATATATATTATATATTATACATTACATATCATATATAATATATAATATATTTACATATATAAATATTTATATATTTTTATATATTTATATATTTTATATATATTTATATTTATTTCACTTTTTAAAAATCCTGTCATTTGTGACAATATAGATGAACCCAAAGAATATTATGCTAAGTGAAATAGGCTAGACACAGAAAGACAAATCCTGCATGATCTCAGTTACAGGTAGAATCTTAAAGAGTTGAAGCTGAGAGGAGAATGGTGGTTGCCAGAGGCTGAGGGATGGCAGAAATTAGGAGATACGGGTCAAAGACTAAAAGCTCTCAGTTACAAGATAAGCAAGTTCTGGGGATCTAATGTATAGTTCGTACAGTATACTTGAAATTTTCTAAAGAGCAAGTCTTAAGTGTTCTCACAAAAAAAGCTTACTACACGAGGTGATGGCTATGTTACTTAGCTTGATTATGGTAATCATTTCACAATACATACCTATATCAAAACCTTCAAAATGTATATGACTTTTATTTGCCAATCATACTTCATTAAAGCTGGAAAAATTAATTTTTGAAAAAGTTTCACTGGGTGTTCAGAATTAGATAAACAGTTCTTTCTGTCAGCACTTTAAAAATATATTTCTGCTATTTTTAGGCTTCTGTTGCTACTCTGAAACAATCCTCAGTTAGTCCAAATTTTTTTTTTCTTTTTGTTTGTTTTTAACTTCAGTTACATATTTTCATTCCTAGGTATTCTACTTGACACATTTTTAACATTCTGGTCATTTTTGTGTTCTCTTTAACTTTAATTATGCTGTTATTGCTATCTTTTAATTTCTTTCCCTTTAATTTTATTTCTTAAGCATTTTTATTTTGTACTCTGTATATAATAACTCCAGTATCTGAAGTCTTTGTAGAGCTCTGCTGTTTTTTTCTTGACTTTTCTCTATCTTTACTTGTTTTTTTAAACTGTGTGTAAATTGTTTTTTCTTGTGAGCTCTTATATTTAATGGAAGCTTATCTTTAATGGCACTTTATCTGTGGAATTTCTTTCTTGCTTTTTTATTTTATTTTATTATTATTATTTTTAGGCAAGGCAACCCTTGGTTGACCTCACAGATTGCAAGGAACTTGTCAGCTTACAATCCTTTATTTTTTTAATTTTTTTATTTTTAATGCCTACAGCACCCTGTCTTTCTAGGTGGTCTCCCATCCAAGTACTAACCAGGCCCAACCCTGCTTAGCTTCTGAGATCAGATGGGATTGGGATTGTTCAGGGTACCATGGCCATAAACTGGAATTTCTTAGAATCATGTTTTTAAGGGAGCTTTTTCAAAATCAATTTATTCTACACATTACCCTAACAACTCAGATTATTTTGAATTAAATTTCTAGCTTCAGATTTCTCAGACGCCACACATGTGCTAATTCTTGCCTTATTGCCCCATAAGTATAACCACACACAAACTTTATTTCATTTCTTTAATATAGTTTTTTCTGATTCAAGTTGGTTTGCTCATATATAGGCATTGCGGACTTGCTTACTTTTTCCACTCTTCACCTTTGTATGCCTGCTCCTTTAAATCCTTAAGCCTTAGGGCATAAGATTCCTAGAGCTTCAGGTCTATAATCATGGGAACAATTAGTTTTGGTTATACTAAGGATAACATCTTAGCTGTAGATGTGATTAAGCTCCAGGCACATCAAGGCAGAGGGACAGTCCCACCACTCCCAGGGACCAGGGACCAGACAGGATGGCACTAGGCTCATTCCAGAACCTAACATAGTGATCAATTACCCCTACTCCTTTACTTTCCATGACGATTGATTTTTTCCTATATAATCTGTACTCCTGCGAAACCCTGGGGCGGGGGTGGGGTGTTTGGGCAGGATTTTGAGAGCATTAATTCCCCTGCCTCACTAGGACTTGCAACTTCCTGAAAAAAGTTCTTACCTTCTTTGCTGCAAACCTGCTCGTATTTATTCTTTGACTCGCGCCCAGGCAAACAAACCTCTTTTGTTCCTGTAACATAAGAAAACTAGCTTGTAGTTATGAATTCTTGGAGGAGTCTATTTTCCTAATCTATTGAATGGATAAATAAAATGTAGAATGAATATATATATATATATATATATATATATATATATATATATATATATATATAATGGAATATTATTTAGTCTTTAAAGAAAAATTCAATACATTATAGAACATGAATGATGCTTGAGGACACTATACTAAGTAAAATAAACCAGTCACAAAAACACAAATGCTCTATGATATCTGTTTTTTATAATCCATTTATATGAGATTTCTAGAGTAGTTAGTTTCACAGAGACTGACAATAAAATGGTGGTTTCCAGGGGCTGAGGGAGCGGGAAATGGGGATTTAGTGTCTAAAGGGTACAGAGTTTCAGTTTTGAAAGATGAAAAGATTTCTGGAGACGAATGGTGGCACAACAGTGTGAACGTACTTTATCCCACTGAACTGCGTACTTAGGAATAGTTAGAATACTTAACTTTATGTGTATTTTACCACAATTAAAAATAATTAAAAAGGGGGGACTTTTGGTTTCTGCTCAGAGACATAGAAAGCTGAATAAACCTCCCAAACTTACATGGAAAAAAAGTGGGACAACTTTTGTTGAACTCACCAGAGCACTGAGATCACAGGGCGACCAACTCATCCAGAATCTAGGAAAATACAGGCACACCTGCAGGGAGAAATACACGTGAGCACTGATGATGTGGGGGAACCAGCAGCCGGGTACCAGAAAGAAGAGTTCAGTTAGGGTGAACGGCAGATTCCTGGAGACTGAGCATGCACTGGCTGCAGACACAGGGGAAGTCCATGTCCTCTCAGACGTTTTCTCCAAGGACCCCACTGGGCACTTACAGAAAAGATAGTTAGAGATCTGCAAACATCTCCCTCATGGCTCAGACCTGGGGAGGGAGAGTAGGCAGCATCCACTGCGGAGGAGCAAGAAATCCCACCTGGATGGATGCTCTCCTTTCTGTCCCACTGACAAAGCTCTTAATTTCAGGAGAGAGAAGCAGCAGTGCTGCCCTAAGGGTACAGGAGAACTCTCCTATCCCTGAGGGAGAGGCGGAAATACTTGCCCGATTCAGAACTTTGTCTTTAGGGTCCCAGGAAGGGAAGGATCACTAAGAAAACAGCATACCTGAGACCCAGGGACACAGTGTCTGCCTAAGATGAGACTTAATCGAAACAAGAGAATGAACCCCAACCACCACCACTGCATTAACCCCAGGCTAAAAGCACTTAGTACCAAGGAACTTGCAAGAAATGGTCATTCTCAGAGACAGAACGAAACTGAGAGTGGGCAGTCATCTGGAAAAAGATCGTCTGGTAAACCCAGATCCACCCTAAACATGGGTATCTGTGTTCCGAAGATGCAATTTGAAGTCTGTGGAGCACTCAAGGTGACCAGAGCAACAATAAACTAATAAACCACCTACTCAGCGCCAAATTAGATGAACAAAAATGTCCATACTAAAGGCCTACTAGAAGGAAAGGCAAGCCCATTTCTAGGTATAAAAACTATTTCTTTTTTCCGGTTCCTTGTCTCTCCCACGGAATACAGCTATAAAAACTGGAAAGTAAATAATAGTAGGCAGATGGGGAAAGAAGACTAGAATTCAAGCACCACCTTACTGGTGATGAGCTTCCTGAGATTTCCCCCTGGCCAACCTGGAAATAAGCACCAGGGAGCAGACAGAGCTTCAGGAGAAACCCTGGAATTCAGGCTTGATGCATGGGGAGGAAAACTTGTAATGCTCAGAAGAAGTGCAGAAATCCCTCCCTTTTTCTCTCTCTCCTGTGTTCTCTTGCCCCTAGCTCCTAGGAAATTCTATGGTAGTGATGGCAGCAACTGGTATGGGGGTTGGAAGGAGCCAAAACTCGGAAGGAGGGAAACCTTTGTCTGTTGGATGTGGCTGTAATTCCAAGAGTGTAGGCAGACTCTTACACTCTTAGACTCCTTTTTTCTCTCCTTGTTCTCCC
The DNA here is from genome assembly GCA_004027375.1 of Macroglossus sobrinus. Classification (NCBI taxonomy): domain Eukaryota; kingdom Metazoa; phylum Chordata; class Mammalia; order Chiroptera; family Pteropodidae; genus Macroglossus; species Macroglossus sobrinus. Next base: position 54,142 of record PVKZ01004803.1, read on the forward strand.
GTTCCTTGGTCCTGGATGTGGATGAAGTTGTTGGAACTGCCTAGCAGAGCAGAATAATCAAAGCCCCCCTTTTTGGAGCCTTGGGCAAACAGAAGGCACTGAGGATTTGAAAGAGAGCGTAGAATTCAGAAAAGCTAACCAGCACAGTGGTTTATTTACTCTTGGGTTCACCTCCAAGCTGTGCACCTACGGATGTGATCCTATTTGACTTAGTACTTTGAGAAATGAACTCACACCACCACCTCGGTCCCAGACTAGCCACTAGGTGGTGCGTATGCAGGGAAGATGCCACAGTAACTGAAAAGGCTTTGAAAACTGAAATGATCTTGAGGACCACAAGCCACAGAAGACAGGTTCAACTTTTCAGCCTAAACCTAACCATTTTAGTTACCTTTAAAAACAAAATATCAACATTCTTTATTGGATTTAAACAAGACCCAGAGTTTCATAACTCAGTATGTCCAGTTTAGAATCCAAAATTATGTAGCAAATGAAGGCAAAGGAATATATCAACTATCAACAAACTACACAGAAATATATCAACTATCAACAAACTACAAGATAAAATAAATGTTAGAATTAACTGAGAAAGACTTTAAAGCAGCTATTATAAAAATTCTGCGGCAAGCCATCATGAACACTTTTGAAATTGATGGAAAAGTAGAAAGTGTCAGCAAAGAAATAGAATATACAAATAGAGATACAATAGAAGAATGAAAGGGAAATTATCAGAACACGATGAAATGTTAGAAAAACAGCTCTTCGTTTTATTAATCGTTCATATTGTTTTTCTGTTCTCTACTTCATTTACTTCTGCCCTTGTCTTTCCTTCCTTTTGCTAAATTTAGGCTTAGCTTGTTCTTTGTCTAGTCTCTTGAGATGTAAGAAGTTAGGTTGCTTATTTGAGATCTATTTCTTAATTTAAATGTTAATTGCTATAAACTTCTTTCTTGGAACTGCCTTTGCAGCATCCCATAGGTTTTAGTATGTTGTGTGCCCTTTTTGTTTTGTTTTGTTTCAAGATTTTTTTCCTTTTGATTTTAATTTTAACCCATTGTTTGTCCAAGAGTGTGTTAATTTCAACATATTTGCAAATTTCCCAGCTTCCTCCTGTTACAGATAAGATACTTGGTAGTATTTCAATTTTCTTAAATTTGCTAAGACTTGCTTAGTGACCTATCACATAATCTATCCTGGAGAATGTTCCGTGTACACGTGAGAAGAATGTGCCTTCTGCTGCTGTTGGATAAAATGTCTTGTATCTGTCTGTTATGTCTGTATATGTCTGTAAATACTCTGTATCCGTCTAAAGTATGGTTCAAGTTCAACGTTTTCTTGTTGATTTTCTGTCTGATTGATCTATCCATTATTGAAGGTGGGGTATGAAAGTCCTCTACTTTTATTGCATTATTGTCTATTTCTCCCTTCAGATCTGTTAGCATTTGTTAATCTATTTAGGTGCTCTAATGCTGGGTGTATATATATTTACAATAGTTATATCTTCATGAAGTGACCCCTTTATCATTCTATAAGGACCATGCTTATAGTTGTTACTCATTTGAGCTTAGTCTATTTTATCTTAGATACACCTGCTCTCTTTTGGTTTCCATTTGCGTAAAGTATCTTTTTCCATTCTTTCACTTTGTGACTGTGTTTGCCCTTAAAGCTGATGTAAGTCTCTTATGGGCAGACTATAGTTAGTTCTTGGTTGTTTTGTTTTGTTTTTAGATCCACCTAGTTAGTCTATGCCTTTGGATTAGAGAATTCAATCCATTTACACTTAGAGTGATTATAGGTAAGAACTTATGAATGCCACCCTATGTTCTGTTCGATACATCCTACGTTCCTGTCTTTCACTCCTGCTGACTTCTTTTTTGAATTAATGATTTTAAGGAGTGATATGTTTTGGTCACCTTCTCTTTACCTTTTGTGAGCATTGGAAGTTTTGCTTTATGATTTTCATGACATTTTTGGAAAACTTAAATATAATAGTCTATGTTGATAATAATTTAACTTCACTGTCAGAGTATTCTGAATCTGACTGTATACTTACCTTTACCAACGTGATGTATATTTTCATATGTTTTCATCTTACCAATTAGTGTCCACACAGGTCGGGGACGCACTAGAGCACGCTGTGACCCTGGGTCTAGTAGTGTAGGGTGCCAAATGCGAGGGCATGTGGTGGCACTAGGTCCAGAGGGGTGTGATGTCTATTTGGCCCAGGCTGCCAGGGTTCACAGCATCGACAACTGTGTGGTCCTTGACAAGCAGTGCAGATGGTCTGCAGTGTCTGCAAGGGCTGCTGGAGTGCTCAGCACCACTTCCAGGTCCAGCAGCTGGAAACCAGGGCGGGCAGCGGTGGTGGCCAGAGCTGGTGGTGTGCACACACTTGACTGTGGGGGCCAGCTGCAGGGGCCGTTTGCAGACATACGTAGTGGTTGGAGCAGGGCATGAAGCAAGGGCCAGAGCCAACTATGAGGTAATTGGCAGCTACAGGACAATTGTGACTGCTGAGTCTCACAAAAGGCTCATGGCAGTGGAGACCTGTGATGAGAACTGGGCCATGGGTGTGCACAGCATGGTTGGAGGGGTTATCTGCTGGTGAATGCAGTGATACAGGCCACTGAATGTAGACAAGGCCTGATCCAGGACAGCGAGCAGCTGGCTGTCCGTGTGCTCTTCCATGGCTGTACAATCCTCCTCCCCCAACCCCACTCCGGGTGTACATACTGCAGTGGAGGCCGGTGATGAGCATCAAACAGGCAGCATGCAAGTGCACAGCTGAAAGGGCCCGCCCCAAGCAGGCACATTGCTGTGGGGGTCAACGTGAGGGTCTAGATTGTCATCTTTCAGTCATGCAGCCACAGAAGACTGGACTGGCAGCCAGTGAAGCTCCTGGACTCCAGCAGGAGCAGCGGTAGAGAGCAGAGAGGGACTCAGGTGGCTAGCGTCAGTGACCGAGAACAACTGTGGAGAAAAGCTAGTGAAATCTACAGGATGTCTGTGGCAGCTGTGCTGGCCATGGGTCTCCTCAGTGATGAAATCTGCTGGTGTGTCTGCAGAACAGGTCACTGTTCACTCCCACCAGGTGGCTGCCACTGGTAACCCCTGCTTTTCTCCTTTGTTCCTAGCGGTCTCCATGTGTCTCAGCTTTGCTGCTCTGGGTGGGATGAACCCAAGGCAGATCTTCGTGCTGCAAAAGACTGGGGAAGTTGGTCTCACACCCTTCTCTTCCTTTTCTGGTGAGGGGAACTCTTTTTAGCTGGGAGGTTTCCACTTGGAACTGAGCAATGTCAGCATGGGGCATGGGACGATGCCGGCAGAATGTAGCTGTTCTCCCTTCTCTCTTGTAGAGTTATTCTCAGGTCTTTTGTTCCACTGTGTTGCTGAATTTTCTTAAGTGGGCTCCAGACCTCTCCCACAGCTGTGTCATGGATAGCTGTGTAGTTGCTGATATTTGTGAGGGAACAGAGGTTGGGGTCTCCTATGTCATCATTCTGTTGACATCATTCTATATCCATATTTTTTGATATGTCATATTTTCATTTTTCAGTTCAAAATACTTTCTATTTCCTCTCATGATTTGGTTTTGACCTCTGGTTCCTTAGAACAGTTTTTCTATCTAATTTTTAATGAAATGGAAATTTTTTCCTATTTAATTTAATTTGTTTCTAGCTGAATTCCTCTATGGACAGTTCAATTTCAATTTAACATTTATTTTTTAAATGTCTCATGTATTCTTGAAAAGAATGTATACTCCATAGTAATTCTGGACTCTTCAATATAAGTTGATTAGTCACTTTTTTCTTGATGTTGTTCAAATCTTCTACATTCTTACTGGGTTTTTTTTTTAACTATTATTATTTTATCAATTACTGAGAGAAGTATGTTAAAATCATCTGCTCGTCAATTATGCTTGCGACAATGGCAGGCCAGTTTACTTGGGTCAGTTCTTCCAATAAAGCCAAAATGAGACACCCTGGGGGATTCCCAGCCCACACTTTTGAATGCCAACCTCCTCCTGCCTCTGCAGTTTTCAGAGTGGGTTAAGTCCTGGCTTTGAAGCAAGACAGCCAAGTGTAAAGTGCACCTGGGAGTGAAAGGGCGTGTCCTATCTACCTGCTGGCTCCAGAGTTTTTTCTCAACTACTCTTTCTTCTAATTGCTCCGTGGGAAACAGTTCAATGGTTTTGTCCTAAGGCAATCAGCCGCTGCGAGTCCAGGAGAACACGAAGGACCTGTCTTCATTTGTACAGTGCCCCTCCCCAACCCTATTCCCCCACTTTAAACTCCCTACTTTACCCACAATTCTGGCCCTTGGCAGGGATATATTTCAGAAAACTCAAGTACAGAGGCGTTTGAAAATGAGATCAGTATGTTCATTTGCTGTAAATTTGCTGGGTGAACTTGGATAGGTTCAGCCACCTATATGTGCCTGTTTGTTCTCTTCTGCTAATTTTAGGAAATGATACTTGTGCTCTTCGGTTTTTATGGCTATAACAACAGACCAAAAAGGGAAAGTTGGCAAATTAGAACTTGCTAGGATCATATAGCTTAATACCAAATTCGTGATCCAAACTTATCCACAACTTCCTCTGTTGTTGGTGGTGGCAAGGGAATGATAGGATATGAGCCTTTCCTTTCCTTCAAATTCCCTTTCTATTCCCTCCAGTTCTAGGTTTAATCTTGTCAAGGAGAAAAAATTACTTTCACTCTAAAATATCTCAGTTCTTTCCATTCCTCAAGGTAGGACCAAGTATCTCTTCTACCAGGAAGCCCTCAGCAACCCCTCTGTCTTCTATACTTTAAGGTACCCACAGCAACCCCTCTGTCTTCTATACTTTAAGGTACTGACTGTAAGTCCCATTGGTCCCTTCTTGTCATGCCCCATCTTGGTTTCTACGTGTTGGGATCATAAGGCTTAACCTTTCCTTGGGCTATATGCCAACAAATAGAGTTAGCAACACCTCTACTCGCATGGAGTGTCCTTTGCCACAAGGCTGGGCACATGGTAGGTTCTCTATAATCCTCGAAAGCTTGCTTATTCTTTTTAAGAGCATTTACATTTGACAATATTCCTATAGCTCCCAAACAATTGGATAAATAATGGTAATAAATTAGGCATTGTCTGGAAAGAGAATTTGGGGAGGCCAATGGCATTCTCTTTCAATCCTAGTCCACTGGTGCTGTCACTTTCAGGGAAGATCGTACCTCATGGATTCATTAAAAGAGGTGGTAGCTTGTGGGAACCTACTAGAATCACAGACCCAAGATAACAGGAGAAAGTCTGTACCAAGGGATCTCGAAGGGACAGTGTTTTCTGTAGCTATAAGAACATTCACACACAAGCAGCTTCCCCAGGGATGTTAGTCAATAAAGAGAAGTAGAGTCCAGGAGTCCTGGTTAAGAAGATCAGGCCTCTAAAGGGCGAGAAGGCGAGGAAATACAAACTGGGAGGCAGGGTGGGGGACTTAGGTAAAAGGGGAGAGCGGGACAGCAAGCAGGACTGCGGCCATACAAGAACAAACAGAAGTTCTGCCTTATTGGCAGAGCTTATTTTTCCTGGAATTGAGGCTGATAATATAATAGTTCAGGGAAGAGAGTTGGTAGGTAGGAGAGACATAGCCCTAGGCTCCCTCACCCAACCACACCCAACCACAGCTGGGGCAAGAAGATGATCCTCCTAGAGGTCATGTAGCATTCATCCAAGTTCTCCTGGGTAGTCTCCAACTCTCAGTGGTGATTTAAGGGCTTAACAGTGGACACCATGTTACCAATATCATTGTCTGGACTGCTGCTCCCTAGAAGAGAGAAGGGGTAGGAAGGAGCCAGGGTCCTTGAATCATGGTATGAGTGGATATTTCCTGACCACCTCAGTGAAATATATTGTGAATGAGAATAAACTTATACTGTGTTAACCCCATGTCATCTTTATACATCTCTGTATTTTTTGCTATAGCCATGAACTTACCAAACTAATACACAGGTCTACCTGGGAAGGCAGAGTTGGGTGTCTGTGCCCATAATGGGATGAGAACAGCTGTGAGGGGCCATTGGAGAGTGTAATGAGAGAAATGCAGTCACAGAGATGGAGTACGGGAAAATGCAGAGCCCTCAGGTTGGTATATTAGTTTATTTGTCAAGGACTTGAACCGTTTCAGGATAGAGAGGTCAAGGAGAGAACAGAGAGGTCCTCAGCTGGAGCCAATGGGTATCAAACAGGGAGCCAGGAAGCAATCTTCTTAGATCATATAGTCATCCTCCTGCCCACATTGGTGGTGAGTTAGCGACGGTTTAGCAATGTTTTCATGGGTTCACTGGAAGAGAAAAGTTAAGCGGTTAAAATTCAGGAAACCCTGGGGGACATCCATTCCCAAACTTAATAACACCCTTGGCCCCAGTTTATGGAAATACCAATTCTTTCTGTGATAACAGGAGTTACTTGCTTTTAAGCAGTTTTACCCAAGAGGTTTGCCAGTTGAGCGGACAGGTAGAGACCAAGTCTCCTTGGGCCTGGCTGAGACAAGGAGCCAATGGAGAGGCCAGTCTACACAGGCAATAACTGGAGGGGTTGGATAAAGGAGGGATAAGCAAGCTGGTGGTTGATGTTTTAGGGGGACTGCATGAGAGTGAAAAAAAATAAAATAAAGGCCCCCATGTTGTTATTTGGGTTCATTTTGCAGTGAGTAGCAGCCTAGGTGTGTGGCAATCAAAGGGCGTCGCCTTACGCTACCTGTCTCTCTGACCAGGATATGGATGGCTGCAGTCTTCTCTTCTAGCTCATATCTTCTGAATGAGCAAAGAAGCGTGCCAAGGTCCCTCCTCCCCTCACCAATAAACTTACTCATTGTCCAAGCAGATGTTTCCACAGTACGTCCAGCAGCATGTGTGATTTGGACGTAAACATGTATGTGATCGAGTGCACCTTTCCTCACAAAATGACATTGGAGGCTGTACCCAGCACTGCTCAGGGTCATCTATGTAGTCTGTAATTCAGATGATATAAATTGGCAGGGTCTATTCATCCACAGCTCAGAAAAAGAAACCCTTCTCTAGCTTGACAATCTCTCAGCTCTAGAACCTGAGCTCCAAGCCACAAAGCATTTCTCTGCCTTTCAAGAAAATCTCTTCCCTCTCAGCCCCTTCATTATCCCCATTTTCTTACCAGATGACCCCAAACTTTGATTTACTCAAGACCTCTTATTTTTCTCATGGTCTAAAAGATTCTGCCCCTTAAACGAAATGAATGTGTTAAAATTCCACCCTTTTGGTATTCATCAAAGGCTCACTCAGATCAGGCTCAGAGATTCTAAAACTACGACTCAGAGCGGAGCTCTGCGTTGGTGTTTCCTCTACCCACAGTGATCTAACGTTGGAAAATATAATTTCCTGTGAGCTTATGAAATGTAGACAAAAACTACATTTCCTTTCCACATACCCATTATTGCTTTCATATCTTAGAGAGGGAGCTTGAAGGGATGCCAGATTGGGAACATCCAACCTAATCTTTCTTGGATGTCCCTGCTTTAAGGAGGGTTCTGATCTTTTGAAGGGTGATCCTGAAAACTGGTCCCTGAATCAGTTATGCTAGACATTCCAGGCCAGGGCAGAGCACCTTCCTCCCTTGCCACACAACCTTTATGATGTTTTTTCCTGACACCTCCCAGCACAGGCGGAAGCATCACAACCCCATAGATGAGCATGATGAGTAGGAGAACCCAGCACTTCATGGTAGTCTCTATTTGTGTTTGGGTTAAGTTCTGGCAGAAGACAGGTCTTTTCTATATGCTGCTAGAGATAGAAAAGGAATTAAATTGAGAACAGGGTAGGAAAGGGAAAGAAAGTTCTTGTGAATATTACATTATTCTTTCTCCTACTTTTCCTATTCACCCTCTGGAACCCAACACCATATCCAGCTAGTCAGTCATTGGCTTCTCCAAGCTTCCTTTCCATCTCACATCACATACTGCTTTCTTTGCAAAATCATTTCTTTTAAAAATGCATTGCTATTTTTCTAATTAAAAATCAATAGATCTTCATATTGTATAATTTTTAAAACAAAAAATATATATATACAAATAAGAAAGGGATAAGCATTAGGAATTCCTCTACCACAGAGATAACCAGTATATGTATATCCTTTAATGTTGTAGTCATTATTTTTATGAAATTAGAATAATAGAACATAATATAGAACAAATGTTCTGACTTTGTATTTAAAACATATGTAACTAGATAACATATTTTAGTCAAGATCCTAAAACAAAGAGTGATTCCAGAGTGAGTGAAGAGATAGATTACTCAGACAGACTTAAGAAAAAATGATGGCCAGCAACCGGTCAGGGGATTCTTAAAACTTTCATCTACATAGTTTGTCTAAATGCAAGTTTTAGGCACATGACTCTCTAGCACATTACTTTGAGACAAATTTAAGTGACCTGAGGAGAGACAAGAGCAAGAGAAAGAAATTATGGAGAGGAAAAAAAAAAGGAGAAAAGTCCTTAAATTTAAAAGATCAGCTGTTTTCAAGTTTCCACTCTTAGATGCTTATATCTGCTCTTCAACTTACTCCATTCAGAACCCACATTCCTGCCACCTTACCTTGGCATGGCTTGATGAAGGAAAATTGCCAAGATAGGGTATTAAGGTATCGTTTGCCATTGGGCGATATTGACATCAAAGGATACAACTTAATTGGTGAAGCTTCAGGTCAAAGGAGAACTATTTCTGAGCTTGGTAGGCTTCCAGAAATCCTATCAATCCCTTGCATTTTTTGCACAGGGAAGTCCTTGAGCATGACTCAGAGTATTCTGATCCTCTGAAGACACCAGCACAGAGGAAGACAGATGTATAATGCAGATGCTCTGTTAGCCACTTACAGGTGAGTATATGAGGTGTGAGGTAACTGGGGGAAGGTTGGCATGGATTGGGATGGCCTCTGGATTCCTGGCACCTGCCTTTTGCATGAAGAAGGAGGAAGACTGGCACAGTGACAGAAACACAATAAATCCAGAGTAATGGGTTCTATGAAGTTTTTTTATTTGTAGTCAAAAATATTCTAGAACCAAGTTTTCTAGAGCTTTAAGATCTGTTCATTTAAAAAGACTCATGCTTAGCCTAGTTTTCTGAGTTCTTTACTGGCTTTTAAAGGGTTTTCAGGAACTGCAGATGCCCAATTCCTTTTTTTTTTTGTACGCCTCAGGTGTACTAAGTGATACCAGAAAAGCATCATGTCCAGGCTGGGTACTACTCATATACACACAGAGTTCTGGGTGAATTCTTTGGCCATCCTGAAATAGAGTATAGGACAATGAAAAGGTCCCTAGGCATCTTAAGACACAGAACTACTGCTCCCCCATCCCAAATTTTAAGATCCCTGGGCTTTCCAGATAATGTTAAGGAAGAGAACATATTGGACTTTGAGTCAGGAATGCTGGTATATTGTTTCATCTCTGCCCCTTTTAGTCATGCCACCTCTCTTTCCATTTTCTTATTTAAACAACAGAGACAATAATCCCCACCTCACAGGAGTAGTGTTGACACCACCTGAGTGGGGAACCCATCCAAGTCAGCCACAAATAAAAACTCACATCTCAAGACCCATACCCTCACTTACCTCTGAAGGTGTCTAAGTTAAATGTCTGCAGTAACAGGTTGACAGCTCTTTATCTGGACTCTTCTTACTTGGGGAAGGGGGAAGGGACACCGTGGCCTGAAACAGGGGACAGAAGACCAGAAAAACAAAGTTCAAAGGCCTAGAACTTAATGATGATTTTGGTAGTGGCAGATCTTTAAGTTCTGCCCAGGAACGACATGTTGTTCATATCGCAGATTGTTTTCTTTGATACTCACCCATCTAGAAGCACAGAAGAACTGGGTCTTCTTTGATGTGAGCAGTATCTCCTGCTAAGCTTGGAGGAACATTGCATACCTAGGTTATAGCTCAGGCCACATCCAACAGACCCTGGTCTAGAGTCTTTATAATGCATCTGAGTTTATTAACAGGTAGGGAGAGGAGGATGGTCTGTATATGTATTTCCCTTTGATTTGTTGTGTGGGCTAGTAAAGGTCCCACCCTTCTCTGTATTGATTCTCCTTTGCTACTTAAATATAACATATCCCACCAAATGCCCTGCAGCTTTTAGTGGATAAAAAGATACTGAACAGGAAAGACTTTAGAAAAAATAGATGACCGCCTAGCAAATGAAGGAAAAGAAGTGATTAACACCAAGATTTTGGCACAGGTTTGTGAACTGGTGGGTAGGAGGATTGTTCACCAAATATCAGAGAGTAGCATTATATTGGGCACACATACGCATGACTTGGAGTTCATTAGGAAAAAGAAGAGTAGAGTAGAAAAGACCTGGGACTCTCAATAAACAAACCTCCTTCTCCTAAACCCTGTTCATAGGAACATTTTATACAGTAAAAGGAGATATCTATATATGAGCAATTTGCCCCTTTGTTGGGTGCCTTGAGCAACAGGAAATATATGTCATGATTCCAGGGACTTGGCTGAGGAGGGTGGACAAGTATAGAGACCTAAGGCAGAATTTAGAGACCTGGGTACAAGGATGCGGGAGCAAACTAGAAGAAACTTTGATGGGAATTGCAAATGGTGCTACACATAAAATTATTAAATTATGGATTCCCAAGACATTGGTTTATATAGCAAGAAAATGACATTTTATGCAGGGCATTCCCAGCCTCATGCTCTGTATCTGGCCCAGATGTTGAGGATCCTTAATGGTTTGCTTGAGGAGCACCAAGGAGGTACTTCTCAGAATTCCTGCCACTCTTGGTTCCAGATTATGCAGGTGGGTCTGCAGAAAGCTGTGTAGTGCTCACTCTCGCTTGCTCTCTCTCTCTTCCTCTCTCTCTTCTTCTCCCTCTCTCTTCCTCCCTCTCTCCTCCAAACATAAAAGGTTTTTCATCCAAAATTCCTCTTTCAGAGCTGGGTCTTAATACCTGTTGAGGAAAACAGAAATGGACTACATTGAGTGCCTACTGTGTGCCACATACTGTGAAGGTGTTTATATATGTCATCTAATTCCATCCTCACAGCTGAGGTACCAAGAAAATATGGGTAAACTGAGTCTATAGAGGTCATAAGATTTTCCCAGTGTTACAAAGCTGGTGTATTTTGGAGTCAGGATGTGATTCCACATCTGCCTAAGCATGATATCTATAAACATTCCTCTGCTACCCAAATTTTTATAGACAATAGGGGACCAATTCCTGCCCAATATCTCCCCATTTATACTACCATGCCCTACAGGATTTGAGGAAATTGACACTCATCCTCTGTTGAGTTAAACATGTTTATTTCAAAAACTAATTCTCTCTCTCAATGTATATATACACTACCTGTATGTATGTGTATGTATTTATTTATTTATACTTGAAATATCTACTTACTCTTTTATCCACAATTTCTATTCTCTTACATCAGTCTAAAATAAAGGCAACCAACCGAATGAAAGAAGAGATTTGCAAATGATACCTCTTATAAGGGGCTAATAACCAAAATATACAAAGAACTCACATAACTGAACAACAAAAACAAACAAAACAAAACAAAAATGGGCAGAGAATCTAAACAGACATTTTTCCCAAGACATATTACAAATGTCCAACAGATATATGAAAAGATGCTCAACTTCACTAGATATAAGAGAAGTGCACATCAAAACCACAGTGAGATACCACTTCATATCTGTTGGGATGGTTATTATCAACAAGACCAGAAACAACAAGTGTTGGAGAGAAAGTGGAGAAAAAGGAATCCTCATACATAGCTGGTGGGAATGTAAATTGGTATAGCCACTGTAGAAAACGGTATGATATTTTCTCAAAAAATTAAAAGTAGAGCTACCACATGACCCAGCAATCCCTCTTCTGGGTACCTAACAAAAATATTTAAGAACATTTATTCATAAACATATATGTTCTCCTGTGTTCATCACAGCATTATTCACAGTAGCCAAGACATGGAAACAACCTAAGTGTCCTTCAATGGACAATTGGATAAAGAAGATGTGTACATATATACAATGGAATACTACTCAGTCATAAGAAAGAATGAAATACTGCCATTTTCATCAACATGGATAGATCCTGAGAGTGTCATGCTAAGCAAGGTAAGTCAGATGGAAAAGTACAAGAACCATATGATTTCACTCACATGTGGAATATAAAACAAAAGCAACAAATGAACAAATAAGACAAACAAACAAACTCATAGACACAGATAACAGTATGTGGAATCAGAGGGAGAGGAAAGTGAGGGGAGAATGAAGAGAGTAAAGAGAGTCAAATATGTGGTGACAGAAGGAGACTAGACCTTGAATAGTGAACACTTAATGCAAAATGCAGATGATGTATTATAGAATTGAACACTAGAAGCCTTTATAACTATGAATCAAAGTTACCACAATAAATTAAAATTTTTAAAAAGTAAGAATTTATTAATAAAAATGCTCAACATGATATTGTCTAGTTAATAAGTAATTCGTACAACACAAATGCTTGGCATAGGTATCTATTCTAAGTGAGAGCTGTACAATAAAGGAAATCGATGTTTTGTGAAATATTTACATGATTAAATGAAGGCGGGACAAGATGGGTAACAAATGATAAGTGATTCAAAAATGTGAGAAAACAAAGGATTTCTTGCATTAAATACACAAAGAAACTAAAAAGATAACAGTGTTGACCCTTGAACAATGTGAGGGGTAAGGACACCAGCCCCCCACAGTCAAAATCTGTTTATAACTCTGGATCCCCCAAGACTTAATTTAATCATCTGTTCCCCTCGGCAGATTCAACCAATGGCAGATGGACAACCGTATTTTTTATCCCAGGTTGGGAAATGGGAAAACACTGTTTTCCATCCATGGTTGCTGAAAGCCACGGGTATGAAACCCAAAGATACCCAAGGGCCAACAGTATTTGCTGAAAAAAATCCAAGAATAAGTGGACCCGTGCATTTTGATCCCATGTTGTTCAAGGATCAATGGTATAATGAGTCACAGGTTAATTCTACACACTGAGATTATCATTTTTTAATTATATTACTCTTTTTTTTCCATTCATTATTTTGTAATTAGAAAATAGAAATAAATTAAATTTTTCAGGGGAAAATATCTATTTACCAAAGGAGAGGGCTACTTATGTGAGAGGAGGAGCCGTCTCTGCAGGAGGCCCACACAGAACAGGCCATGGAAGGGGCAGGTTCAGGGGAGGAAATGAGGACTCCTTGCCCTGTCCTGGCCTGGCCAGTGAGACAGGAGGAGCCCAGAATAACCTGTGCTTTCTTTCCTCCATCCTCACACCAGCTCTCCAGCAAAGCCTGTGCCAGACTCTAGAGCTCACTGCTCTGGCCAGACTCATGTCAGTCCAGGCTCTGCTGCCCATCTTGCTTCTCTGTGCACTGCTGCTGCAGGCCCATGGAGGGTACCACAAAAAGACGAGTAGGTGATTGGCTGGAGGGTAGGATGGGGAGGCGGGAGGCTGCCTCCAGCTACAGAAGATCTATGAATTAGAACCCTTTAGCACATCCTGCTCTGACCACAGCACTACGAAGACTCTGTGTCCTTTCAAACCATAGATCCTTTACCAGGCCCTGAAACTAGTCATGGGGGTGGAGGAGAACCTACATCTATTCTAAAAATGCAGGGACATATGGTACATACAATAGTGAAAGGGCCACAGTGTTGAGAATCAGATGAGAAAACAAAACAACTCTTCTTTGATTTATGCACATATGTGACAGGTCAACAACCAGAGATGTTTATGGGAATAGGTGTAGAACAAAAGGATATTGGGAAATTAAATTTTGGGGTGTGCAGGGTAAGGTTACAATTATCACCAGAGGAACCAGGATGGTGGCTGTGAAAGGGAAATATTGAAAGTGCTATTTTCTGGTAAGGTGCAGAAAAACTGGACAGTGACAGGGACAAGAGGAAAGAGAGGGCGGAGAGGCAAGTTTGTCTTCCTCTCTGGACCCTACAAATTCTGGAGAGTGGGGAGGGTTTGCGGGATGTCTCAGACTTTGCTGAGTTTTCAGGGTCAGAGTTTAGATTCTATGGGGTGACTTCACCAAGTCTAAGACCAATATGAAACACAGGGTCCTGGCTACAGAAATGTGAAGAGGGTCCAGGATGTCCAAGCATTGGGGGAATATAGTGAGGTGGTGGGGATAGATTTAAGACACCACAGATCACCAAGATTTAGTGAGGGGCAGAAAATAAGTTCCCTGAAAAGTGTGAGTGTAATAAGTGGGACTGTGTCTGGGGTCATAGAGGAGGCTATGCCCTTGAAAGAGGTGGTCTGCGGAGGCTTGTTCCATTGTCCCTTCTCCTGCTCCATTTCAGGTATAGACCTGCCCACAGAAATCGAGGACTGTGTGAAGAGAGTCAAGGTACATATGTGCAGACGCCACTGTGAAAATCACCAAGAATGTCAAGCAAATAATATATGCTGTTCAGCCTACTGTGGGAACGTTTGCATGAGCGTCCTGTGAGTGGGAGATGGGGCTGGGCTGTGCATCCTGCTCCTCTGACCTTCTACGTGTGACTGTGCCTGCAGCTAAAGCATGAAGACCTTAAATCCCAGGCCCCAGGGGACCAACAGCAATGTTCACCCTCCCACTGTCTGAACTTCTTGATCCTGTCGAATAAACCAAGACAAATGGCAGGGACCTGCCTATTTGCCTCCCAGTGCTGTGATCATTGAGAACCCTGTGTGTACCCCAGAGTGCCCTCGCCTCTCTGGGGCCCAGTCTCTGATCCCCCTCCTTTGGCATGATTCTCTGCCCTCTCTCCCTTGGCCCACATGCCCCTGCCAGCCCCCAGGCGCTCTACCCCCTGTTGCTCTGCTCACTGAGCCAGGCAGAAACTGCTCATGCGTGGCATCCCCCAGGCCAATGAGAACACTCCTCACCCTGGAGTCAGCAGAGCCAAGTGAACCCAGACAGGTGGAAGCCAGACCCCAGGGCACAGAGTAGGAGGTCCCCAGGAGGCCTCTTCTTCTATTTGACCCACCCCTGTCTCTCTCTCTCCATTCTTCTCTCTTTACAAAGAAGAAAACAAATCCCAGAGAGGTTAAGCGACTTGCCCAAGACCAGAGAGAATGAGAGGCCATTCACGATGCAGCTAGAGGAGGGTGAACTCTCTGTGTGCTCGCTTCTCTTCCTTTACAGAGACCAGAGCATGCAAGGGGGTGCCTATGCTAACCTCAAACTTCCTCGACTACGTCCTCCACCAAGATGGCTGCTCTCACCATGGGGCCTGGAACGGGGTGTCAGGACCTAAGACTGCAGTGCGTTCCATTAACTGACTGGTTTCTACCTTTCCTCATTCTCTCTCTACATTTTTTTTTTTT
>PVKZ01004804.1:0-69496 GCA_004027375.1 Macroglossus sobrinus
CCCCGCCCCGCCCGCGCCCCCTCGCGCCCCATCCCCGCCCTCACCGCGCCCCCCGCAGGTTCGTGGCGGTGGCCGTGCCCCTGAGCTACAACCGGCAGAGCGGCGGCGGGCGGCAGCTGCTGCTCATCGGCGCCACGTGGCTGCTGTCGGCCGCGGTGGCCGCGCCCGTGCTGTGCGGCCTGAACGACGCGCGCGGCCGCGACCCCGCCGTGTGCCGCCTGGAGGACCGCGACTACGTGCTCTACTCGTCCGTGTGCTCCTTCTTCCTGCCCTGCCCGCTCATGCTGCTGCTCTACTGGGCCACGTTCCGCGGCCTGCGCCGCTGGGAGGCCGCGCGCCGCGCCAAGCTGCACGGCCGCGCCCCGCGCCGGCCCAGCGGCCCGGGCCCGCCGCCCCCCGACGCCGCCGCCCCGGCCCCCGACGGCGTGGCGCCCCCCGACGCCGTCCCCGCGGAGCCCCCGCCGCAGCCCCTCAGGACGCGGCGCGCCAAGATCACCGGCAGGGAGCGCAAGGCCATGAGGGTCCTGCCCGTGGTGGTCGGTGGGTCCGGGGTCCGGGGTCAGGGCCGGCGCGGAGTTGTGGGGGGGGGGACAGTGGCAGGGCCCCTGGCTCACGCCCCCCCCCACACGCCCCCAGGGGCCTTCTTGGTCTGCTGGACGCCCTTCTTCGTGGTGCACATCACGCGGGCGCTGTGCCCCACCTGCGCCGTGCCCCCGCGGCTGGTCAGCGCCGTCACCTGGCTGGGCTACGTCAACAGCGCCCTCAACCCCGTCATCTACACCGTCTTCAACGCCGAGTTCCGCACGGTCTTCCGCAGGGCCCTGCGCTGCGGCTGCTGCTGAGCTCAGGCCCCGGGGGGCTGCGGGCTCCCAGCTGGCTGCCCGGCGGGGCCCGGCCAGGGAAGGGCCACTTTGTGGAGCTAATTAAAGGGGTTCCTTCCTAAACGCAGCCCAGAAGACTCCTTGGGGCGGGCTGGGGTGGGGTGGGGAGGGGAGGCCACCGGCCACAGCTGGCCCTGCGGGAGCCTTGCCCTGGGGCTGGGAGGCAAGGCTCCGGGAAGCCCCCGACAGCAGGGCCAGGTGGAGACAGCCACACGGGCTGAGGCGACACAGCCTGGGGAGCTGTCCCCAGCGTGCGGTCCTGAGGCTTCCTGGTTAGAGAAGTGGGCAGAGGAAGCGGCCCACAGTTCCGGACCCCCGGCCCCGGGGCGGCCCCCACGGCCACGGCTGACTGAGCCGGGGGGCCTCGGGCTGCGCCCCAACCTGCAGTCGCTTTTCCGGCATTTTCAAGCCTGAGGGGTTCCTTCCCGGGGTGCGGGTCCCTCATGCAGGGGCTCATTGTGGCCCCCGTGGCCCAGCCGACCCCAGAGCCACCCGAGGGAGGTGGCGGGTGCTCAGCCGACAGGGGGCCCATGCACGGCGCCACCCGGGCCCTGAGCGTCAGCCTGGGAGCACGGCCGGGCTCGGACCCCACTGGGCTCCCCGCGTCCTCTGCTCAGGCGTGTCCAGCCCCCGGTGGTGGTGGCAGGGGTGAGGAGACGGTGCCAGGACGCAGCCACTCCCCCGGCCCTCGTCCCCGAGGTGGAAGCAGCGCGGGAAAGCCGGCAGGGCCCACGGCCACCACAGCGCGGGCCCCGGGGCTTCTGGGGAGCAGGCCCAGCCCCCGGCCTCGGGAAATCTGGGCTTTCAGCTCTGAGCTGCCCCGAAGGGAAGGGGCAGGGGACCTGCTTCGGGGCCCCGTGCCTGGGCAGCCCCCCTCCGCCCCGCTCCTCGGTGACAGGTGGGCGGGAGGAGCACTGCGGGTGCCCGGCCTCCCGGGCGCCGGGGGAGGTGGGGCTGGAGCTGCACCCGGCTGGGCGAGGGACATCGGCTTTATTGAGACACGTGTACGTACACGCGAGTCCTGGAACACGACATGCCGTGGGCAGGACGGGATGCTCGTGACCGAGGGGCAGGAGCATCGGGAGAGGGCCCACCCAGCTGTCCAGCGTCCCCGTGGCTCCTGGGCAGCACGAGCTCACGCCCAAGGCGCACGTCGCTTCCAGGCTGTTCATAACTTGGCCAGCAAGCTCCTTCACCTTCTGGCGGCCCCCACAGTCCTCGGGGGGCCTGGGCCCGCAACAGCCCGTGGCCCTGCAGAGAGGGGCCTGGCGAGCCGTCACACAGCGACCTTCTCTATCACACTCTCGGCGACGTGGACCTCGTCCCCCTGCACGGTGACGGCGGCCGACCGACCACACACGTGCTGGTGGTCCTTCCAGTCCTGCAGGGGGGACAGCCGCGTGACCGGGAGCCGCCGCCTCGGTGCAGGGCGAGAGCCCACACGGGCGCCAGGCCCGGGGCCCTGGCCCTCCACCGAGGCTGCGGCCTGCCCCCCGCCCCCCGCCCCCAGCCCAGCCTCGCTCCCTCTGAGCTACCGCCTGCTCGCAAGGCCAGCCGCCAGGAGGCCTGAGGACATGGCGGACCCGAAAGGCACCCCCATGCGGACCACCTTGGTCCCTTTCAGGGACCTAAGCACAAGGAATGAGTGGGCGGGCAGAGGCAGGGGCAGCTGTGCGTGGCGTGGCCACCCGCAGCACGACTCACGATCCAGTGGGAGAAGGTGGAGCTGGAGCGGCCACGTGCCTGCGGCAGGTGCTGAGTCCGCCCCAGGGAGGGCCGGCCACCCTCAGGGGACAGACAGAGCTCCCGACCACGCCTGACCCGTCCCCAGGCCACGTGGAGCCGCCTCCACCTGGCCCAGGCTCCCAAGAGGCCTGCGGGCCCGGGAAGCCCGACGGCCACGCCGTCAGTCCGGACAGCCGGACTGGGCACACGGTGGGGCTGAGGTCTGTCCAGAGACGGGCTGCGTGTGAACACGGACACGTGCGCCGGGAGGAACGGACACGCGTGTCGGCGCGGATGGCGGCAGAAACACGCCCCCCCCCGAGCATCTCTACGCTGCCCGAGCGGCCCACGTGGTCCACAGTACGTGGGCCGAGTGTCCGTGAAAAAAACGTCCACGTGTGAAACCGTTATGTGAAAAGAATAAAATTTTAATTTCACCCAGCAACCGACTGTGTCACCTGCACAGCGCGAACAAGCCCGCGGCCAGTCGCGCCCCGCGGGGCACCTCCCTGGAGACGCACCAACGCCCAGCGTGAGCGCCGAAGCTGCACGCGCTCCCGGAGCAAACAGCCTCTGACCTGGCGCTGGGCACACGTCCCGAGAAGCGACGCTTCTTGGGACACACTGGACCTCATCGAAACTAGAAACGGTTGCCCCACACACGACACGGTTACGAATAAAGGAGAGGCAGGTCCCAGATCGGGAGAAAACCTCGGCAGGTTTGTGTCCAGGGTCCACGCGGAGCGCTCGGCTCGGCGCGGCGCGGCAAAGACGGGACGGGACGGTCCAGTCTACACGCGGGCGAGGCGCCGGAACGCCGTGCCCCGGCGGACGCACCGCTGCCCGACAGACACACGGACACGCTCGACATCGCTGGCCACGGGAACGCGAAGGGCACGCACGCGGCACCGCACCCCTCCCCCAACGGCGACGGGCAGGTGGCCAGCAGCTGGCACCGGCGGGAAGCGGGGACACGGGAAGCCTGGTCACTGCGGGCGGGACGCGGCCTGGAAGGCGCTCCGTGGCCTGGCCGGACAGCGGGACAGCTCGGAGGCCCTCACCGAGGGACAGAGACAGCGTGGTCCACCCTCCGTGGAATGTCGCTCAGCCTCAGGCCCAGGCTCCCACGTGGGTAGGCCCCAGCCCCGCCAAGAGGAAGGGGCGGGTCCCCCAGGGACAGCCAGGCTCTGGGGGCCCCGTGTGCGGGACGAGCGACAGCTGAGCCGTGCCGGGCGCACGGCAAACGCAACCACCACCCCCGGCCCGGGCCCTCCCCAGGGTCTGTGGTCCGTGGACCACGCCCAGATGACAGTGCCCCCACCACAGCTCCCGCGTCTGGAGAGAGCCCGAGGCCACGAGCCAGCGCCCCGCTCGAGGCTGACGGCACCCCGGCCCCTGGGCACGGGCGGCCGGGAGCAGCGCCATCGGAGGCTGGCGGTCACTGCGGCCGCTGGGGCCTGTTCTTCAGGGCCCCCCGAGCTCGATGAGCCGCAGCGCGGGGGGCCGAGGGCCGGGGGCCGAGGCCACAGCCCGGGGTGGACAGGCCTCTCCGGCAAGGCGACCCCATCGAGCAGATGCAGGGAGACCCTGGTTCAGGGCCAGGGACACCACAGACAAGCCTCTCCCCGCCCGCACGCGCCACACGCCGACGCCTCACTCGGTCAGCCTGTCCTCTCCTGTGTCCAGCACCCGCCGGGCCAGGCCGCAGGCAGGTCTCCGGGGTCCCGCCGGCTGCACCCCACATTGGGCTGCACGGTCACCCCGTCCGTCCCACCAGTGCCCAGACCCCAAGAGCTCCACTGAGCTCGCGAAGTGGCCGGTGCTGGCTGGGGCGAGGCCGTGTCTGCACGGCTAGGTGTGGGCAGTGTAGCCCACGCCAGTGACCACGTCGCCCGCTCTTGTCCACCCCACGCGTCACCGGCGGGCACGGAAAGAGACGCTGACATGCCGGTCCGGAGGGAGGCTGAGCCAGCAGGGGCTCAGTGAGGACACGCCCTCCCGGTCCCTTAGGGCGAAGCGGGTGGGGGCGGGATGAGCTGCCCACTTGGGCTCTCACGACCGCGGGGAGCCGTCTGGCCTGGGGGGGGGGCGGGCGGGCATGGGGTCTGGGTGCACGTGGTGCGGGCGGCGGGGCGGGGGCTGGCTCCGGGCAGGGGCGGGGCCGTACCTTGCGCTGGCAGAAGGTGGAGCAGTAGTTGACCTTGTGGCAGCCGGTGCACTCGCTCATGGCCTCCCGGCCGCAGTTGGCACAGGACTGCTGCAAGGACACAAGGGCCGGTCAGTGTGTGGGGACGCGGGGGACGCGGGGGCCACAGGCGCCCAGGACGGACTGGTGGGGCTGGGGCCTCCCCAGGACATCACGTGTCCCGTCCCCAACGCTGCCACCTCCACATCGGCTCCTCTGGGGAGGAGGGGTGGGCAGCCAACCACCCTCGGGGGCCAGGGCCCGGGTCCCCACCAGGTGCAGGGGTCTGGGCGTGGGGACAGACATCTCAACGGCAGGCCCAGGCCCTGGACACACCCAGACACCGTGTGGCCCGCGGTCCCCGCTGCAGCCGCGCAGCTCGGGGAGACGCGTTCTGCTCCCGCCTGCGTCACGGGCCGCCGGGGTCTGCACATGGCACGGAGCCCGGCCCCGGCCGGCGCGGGTGGCGTGGGCCGTGGCAGCCAAGCGGTGGGGGAGGCACCGGGCGCCCCCACCTGTCACACCGCTGACCCCCCCGTCCCCGCGTGGGGCGCACAGCCGGTCACCCCAGGTTTCTGTTCTGCAGCTCAGCTTCCCCTTTGCGAAACGCTGACGTCCTTCCACTCACAGAACCACCCCGTGCGCACCCACTCCCGGGGCCCGGAGCTCGCGGCCTGAGCCTCCCCTCAGAGCCCCCGACGACACGTGGGGGAAACGGTGGGGGGACCCGCAACCACCGGGCGGGCTCAGCGGGGACGGCGGGGTCACCCGGGGGCACCGCACCCCTGGGGGCTGCCCTGGGCCCCACAGCCCGGCGCCGTGGTCACCCCAGGCCACGAAGGTCAGGCCTGCCACCCCCTGTCAGAAGGGGGGGTCCACAGCGCCGGGGGGCTGGCCCCATCGCGGGCGCACAGCTGGCCTCCAGGACTCGGGGGGCAGGCCTCTGCCACCACTTCGCCGGGCAGGGCCCCTGGGGCGGCGCGGCGCGGCCTCTGGTGCCACGTCTGGGTCCCACAGCGCACCCGCCGCGGGGGAGGGAGCGGACGGTGCTGGCCGCACCCCCAGCCACTTCAAAGGCTCAGGAGGCTGCGCCCGCAGCCCGCAGCCCGGCCAACCCCTAACGAGCTTAGCGGTCACCAGAGCGGCGGATTAGGAGGATAAAGAGATTTCGTGTCACATTTCTTTCCTAGAAGTACGGAAACGCACACAGACGTGCACGGCCCGGCCTCTCGGGGGCAGGGACCCAGCCACGGCAGCCACGCCGGCACCCGGGCACCGTGCCGGCCTAGGGGACGCAGATGTCGGCTCCCGCCCGCCCCCGGGAGACCAGCCAGTGTCTGGACCTGGGTGTGACACGGGGAGGGGAGGGGGCCGTGAGCCACCTGCAGTGTGCTCAGCCCGCGGTCGCCCAGGGACACGTGTCCCAACCGCTCGCGAGCTTTCCCACGTGATGGAGAGGCCTGCGCAAGCTGGCGAGGGAGGACACGCGGGGGCGGGGGTGCTACCCCCACCCCTTCCCCACCCTCCCCTCCCCCACCCCTGCCCAGCACCGGTCAGGTTTCTGTGCTGCTGGCATCACCCCAGACCCTAGCTTCTCGAGAGCCTGCCCGTCCCTCTGTCTGGCCTGTGTCCCCAGGGAAGGAGGGAGGCCCACAGGGGAGCACGTGGACCACTGTGGGGTCCCCAAACACACCGTGTCAGTGGCCAGGGCGGGAGGCAGAGCAGGTGTCCGTCTCCCAACTCACAATGCTACATACACACCATCAGAATCAGAAGACACAGCTCACGGTCACTTTTGGTCCCCTGACACACCTGGGATAGCTCTGTGACGACACTTTCCTCACCTGACAGGACCTGCCGGGCCCATGGGCAGCCAGCCATGGAGCTGGGGGCCCGTCCCGCGCGGTCACCCCTTACATCTCAGGTCCTGCCCCACTCTTTGTAATGTCCCCAGTCCCTGCAGAGTCTGTTCAGTCACTGGAACAGTGCCTGCCACGTAACGGGTGACCGGTGACATTGACGGGACTGACGGGTAACCTTTTCATAGTACGCTGATTTTAACTTAAAACAGGCAAAAACCCCGAAGAGACGGGACCCCACGAAGACACAGCTGGCCCACCTCGTGGGGACAGAAGGACACACAAGTCCAGCCATGAGGCGGACGCACTTGGCACCCACTAAGGGGGGGTCGAGCCTGCGGGGGACGCGCAGGGGCCCACGTGCGGGCGCAGCCCCCTGTGCCCGGACGAGCCGGCCGGGGCTGGGATCGCTGAGGCTGAGGGCGCCCCGTGGAAATGTTCACGCACCGAAGAGCGGTCGCCAGGGGGATGAGACGCTCGCCCCGCCCCTCGTGACGGCAGCCGTCACCGAGCCCCCTGGGGACCGAGCACCCCCCTGGGGACCGAGCGCCCCCCACCGAGAGGCACCGTGAGCCCCCTGGGGACAAGGCAGCTCCCAGTGAGGCCGAGGCCGGGCCAGGCAGGGACAGGCCTGCCCCGAGGGCACCTTGGCCCTAAGGCGTCCACAGGGCCCGCCGGTCGGGCCCTCCCGGCTGGCTCCCTCCGTTTCGTTTCTCCGTGGCAGGCTGCTGGTTTCGCTTCCCCGCTGCGGCAGTGCCCACGGCCGCTTCCTGCCCCTGGGCCCCGACCACTGAGCAGCTGTGCCAGGCTGTGGCGACCTCCCGCGGCCGCCTTCCCGCTGAGAAACGGGCCACGGCGAGGGAGGCCGGGGGCCTCGCAGGGCGGGGAGTGGCCCCGGCTCCTGCCGGCTCGTCTCTGTTCTACGGACGCAGCGCCGAGCTCGCGTCGGCACGGAAGGTCTTTCCTGACCACTTTTGCGTTCCCTCGCTTCAGGAGAAGCGACGTTTCTCTTCCTGGAAAGCAGGTCGGCCCCGCAGCGCCAGGTGGGAGTGAGACACGTGGGGGGGGCTCTAAGTCACACAAACATCCGACCTCGCGTCAGACCAGAGCTCACACGGTGCTGCCATCGACCCCACTGAAACGAGGACTTTCCGAAAAAGAAAAAAGCTGTCCACGGCCACCTGCCCCGTCCACGGGCCACCCGCCCCGTCCACGGGCCACGCCACCCCATCCACGGCCACCTGCCCCGTCCACGGGCCATGCCGCCCCGTCCACGGGCCACGCCACCCCATCCACGGCCACCCGCCCCATCCACGGGCCACGCCGCCCCGTCCACGGGCCACGCCACCCCGTCCACGGCCACGCCGCCGCGCACACGCCCCATCCTGTCTGGCCTCGGAGGCCGAGCAGGGTCGAGCCCGCTCAGTACTTGGACGGGAGACCCCCGAGGAAGACCAGGCGCCGTAGTCGTAAAAAAGGATGAAACTCCCCCATTAAGAAATCACTCAGGAAGTGAAAAATCTGACAAGTTCCTCTTTTCTGTGATCTGTGAGAACCAGGAATGAGTGGACATTTCTGGAGTGCAGCTTTCGCAGAAAATCATCGGCCTGACTTGGTGGACACACCAGAACCCCCATGAGAAAGCGCGTGGGAACCGCTCGCCGCGGCCCCCGCCCCCCGCCCCCCAGGAAGCCTGCCTGGAGGAAGCAGCGGTGGCACTTCCTGCGCCCCCCTCCGGCCCCACCCTGATTCACAGTGATGCCCAGTAGTACCCAGTTCCCGTGCTGGGCATGGACTCGGCAGGGGCCGTGACCACGCCTGCTGCCCGCTGCTGGGACCCCAGCACCCCCCACCGGCAGCGCCTGGTGGCCGCCCCCCACGCCCACGGCCACGCAGGGGCCTGGGGGCTGCAGACGAGGGTGGGGGCTGGGGACAGGAAGCGCCTGCCCCAGAGACACGCTGGCTGGCTCTCTAAGCTCAGTGACACACGAGACACGCCCGCCGTGCGACAGCCCGAGAGGACCGCCACGGCCACCCTGGTCAGCGCTCAGGAACGGCCGTCCAGGCTCACCTCCTTGCGCTCCACGTCGGCCTGCGTGCGGGCCTGGGCTGCGGCCGCCTCGCGGTAGGAGCTGGCCTGCTTAGCCTGCTCGAACAGCGTCTTCAGCTGCTGGGCCGTGCTGAGCAGCGAGTTGACCATCTCCTCCAGGTACAGCCAGTTCCGCTGCTCCGACATCTCCAGCCCGTTGACCACCACGGGGGACACGGGCTTGCTGGAGGGCGGGGCGGCCAGGGCCGGCAGCGACGTCAGCACTGGACGGTTGGGGAGCAAAGCAGAGCCGGGCGTCACACAGGTCCCCGCGGCACCCGCCCCGTGGGCATTGCCACCAGACACTGGGGAGCAGGGTGGGCAGCGGTCGGTAGGGGTGACTGCCCTGGGCCTCCTCCCAAGACGCTCCCAAGGTCCTCAGAGCTCCGCAGGCACAGGCGGGAAGCCACACGGCCACAGGTGACACACAGACGGCGCGTAGGCCGTGCCCGCGCGCAGGCCGTGCCCGCGTGCGGCCGCCACGGACGGGCCTTGCAGGACCAGCCGAGGGGACAATGACGGGGAGAGAGGTGGCTCCAGACTCCAGGCGGGAACAGTAAACCAGATGCAGGAACCATGGGACAAGCAGCGAGGGCCACACGGGGAGGGGAGGGCACACCATCGCCCAGGCCCAGCGGGCACCCCAGGACACGGCCAGCCCAGGAGCTGGGGCGCGGTATGCGTGGGGGGATTCGAGGTTGGGGGGTGTCTACACGGGCAAGAGGAGTGAACAGGCGAGGGAGGGGGCATGAGAGGGTCACGGTTTACTAACCACGAGCGCGGCTGTCCACTGCGGCCTGGGCGGGTGCGAGGGGCACATGGGGGGGCCACGCGGCACTGAGCGCGCACTCGCAGCGCACAGCCACACGGAGCTCGTCCGACACGGGGTGCACCGCAGTCCCGGCCGGCTCTGCACGGAGCGAGGCCGTGCCCGGGGCACTGGCAGCCTCGTGGGGAGGGCGGAGCCTCAGGCCGCGGGGGCCACCCGGTGTCCGCGCACGAGCAGCCGGGCGTGTAGCAGGGGCCGCCGCACACGACCCACAAGTGGCCGGGCGTAGCCGTGTCCCCAGGGGCACCAAACCAGCCCCCCAAGGAGCAATTCCGCGAACCTGGTGTGCGGCGACCCCCCCCCAGACTGACCGATTTTGGGATGAGATGTTGGCAGCGCAGCTTCTGGAAAGGGCGCGACCTGGCAGCCGTCCTGGTAGCCGGGGTAGTGGGGCTCCGCGTGGCCGACCCTGCACGGCGGCTGCACACCCGCTTCCTGCACTGGCGACAGGGACGGACGGGACGGCATGGACGGGATGGCACGGACGGGACGGCAGGGACACGCAGGCCGGACGCCTCGGCCCGGCTCCCGCCACACGGGCTGCAGCGCCCACAGCGATGCCGTCCGGAACGCGCCCCCCGTTCCGCCCCGCTGGGGCTGCTGCGACGGTCACAGCCACGGGCCCTGGTGGCCTGTGTCTAAGGGACAGTGCTGCTCCTGAGCGCAGTCACCAGACGGAGCCCCTCAGCCTCTCTGGGGAGGGGGGCTGTCCCAGTGACCGCCACATCCTCCCCCTACCTGTCCTGTCTGCCCTTCCCGCCTGCCCCCACAGCCCTCCCTGCCCAAGCTCAGGCCCGCCTGGTGCCCGCCTGGGGCCCGCCAACCAAATACCCCTGCTCAAGGCCCGCCTGGGGCCAGACGGCCGACAGGTGCCGCCGCGTCAGGGGGAGGTGGCGGGGCGGGGGCTGGGACTCACCCGTGGCTCCCGCGAAGACGTCCCCCTGGGCCGGGCTCTCCGAGATGACGGCCGTGGCCTCCACAGTGGACGCCCGGTCAAAGGTCAGGGCACCAGACGTGGCAATCTGTCCCGAGGGCGTCACCGTGACTGAAAAGCAGAAGTGATTTTTACTTGACTACAGGTGAGGCCAAGACCTGGGGCTGAGGCCCAGGTGTGGACACGGACACCTCGCCCGCAGGTGCTCCAGTCACCTCTGCAAGGACACGGAGGAGGGCAGGGACCCCAGGAGCCCCGAGGGCCGGTCCCCGAGGTGCAGGCAGGCAGGCAGCGTCACAGGAGGCCCCAGCAGCCCTGCAGGGCCTGCGTACGGGGACACTGAGCGTGGGGACCGCCGGGCGGGGACTCACAGGCGGTGGCGGCGGTGGCCGGCAGCAGCGCGATGCTCTTGCTGGCCTCCTTCTTCACAGGGGCCGCGGGCAGCTCGTTCTCCTTCTTGCGCCGCTTGTAGGGGACGAAGAGCCGGACGGGGCCGCTCTGGGGGTGGGGGGCGGGGGGAGATGGTGGGCAGGCTGACGGTGGCCCTGAGGGGACGCCCCAGGCCTCAGGCTGGTGCTGGGCCGCGAGCACCCACTCGAGCGGCACGCAAGGCCCCGCCCCCCCGGCAGAGAAGTCACTGGGGGGAGGGGGCGTGAGTCCCGGGGCTCGGGCGCTCACCAGGCTCATGTCGTCGCAGCAGGCGGCGCAGGTGCAGGACGCAGCGTGAGGGTTCAGGATCCCGTCCTGGAAGCAGACAGCGCCGGGCACGCCGCGGTTGGCCTGGGTGCGCCGTCCGCCCCGCAATGGTCCCCAAATCCAGAACCCCCTGCCCTCAGCCCCCGTGACTCACGCCCACACAAGACCACCCCCTTGCTCCCTGCCGCACCCTCTGTCAACTCCCCAGGAGCTCGGCGGGTGGCAACACCTAGGAGCCTGACCCCCGGGAGGGAACCGGAGGCCGGGGGCTGGGTGTCTCGGAAGCCACTGCACAGCCAGCACGCCCCAGGAGCCCACCCCAGCGGCCTGCCCCCCCCGGTCCCCGGGGTGAACGTCCTGGACCCTCGTGCAAGCTCGGAGGCCGCACAGGAAGCGGGGGCCGGCCCGGGGCCGCGGCCCACCTGGATGAGGCACTGCAGCGGCCGGCCCGCGTAGCGTATGCTCCTCTTCCAGTCCTTGCTGCTGGCCCGGCCCGCCATGGCTTCGAACTCCGTGGGGCTGTACCAGTTGTCCCCCTGCTTGATGCAGCGGCCCCGGCCTCCTGGAGCGACGCGGCAGCCGTCGGCGTGGGCCGCGACGCCCTGCTGCCCGTTGCTGCTCGCGGACGCTGGGCCGGGTCCGCCTCCCGCACCGTCCTCCCCACCTGCCGCCCAGCTCCCCGATGCCCCGACCAGGCCCGTATGACCCCAGGCGCCCCCACACGCAGGCCGACCTGCCTGCCGGCCCGCTGTAACCGCGGCCACTGTCCGTGGTCCTGGCGGCCTCACCTGAGCCCAGCCGGTTCTTGTGCAGCGTGCCGCTGACGTTGCGACAGCGCACGGGCAGCTCGCTGTCATAGGCCGACGGGTCCCAGCTGTACTTGCCTCCGCCCTTCTCCTGGCCGGGAGCTAGAGGAGGTGGGGGGGACTGAGGACCTTGGCAGAGAGAGCACGGTCACAGTGAGACACCGGACCCACCTGAGGGTGCAAAGCAGCCCGTGGGCTCAGCGCGACCCCCGCGGCAGGCCGTCCCGTCTGCGGCTCGGCGGCAGTCACGGGTGGCGCCGTCCCCACCGCCCCGGGCCCCCGTGGCAACCCCGGCGCTGCAGGCTCACCGCCACGAGCCGTCCCTGGCCGCGACGAGCCCGCGGGCCGGCGGGGCCCGGGAGCTGGGGCGCCGCGGCCGGGAGCGAGGTCCCTCCCGGCCCTCACCTGGGGTGAGCGGGGCGGCCGGCCCCTTCAGCCCGGCGGTCTCCACGATGCTCCCGTCCGTGTGCACCACGATCAGTGTGGCTTTCTCGGTGTTCAGGCTGTCCCCGAGCTGCAGGGCGGTCCTACCAGACTGGAGGGGAGAGCGTGCGGAGGGACACTCAGGGACGGCCGCCAGGCGTGGCACCTGCGCGGCGGGGCGTGGCGCTACAACGGGGTCCTTGCTATCACGAAGGGGACACCCGCCGTGCCTCGGCCGTCTCGTTCAAAGATGTCACTGAGCACTTCGACACAGAGCCAAAGACGAGAAGGGGCAATGCTAGGTCCACGCGGCCCCGAGCGAATGCTCCCCATTGCTGGTCAAGGTCACAGAGTAAGCGTGTACCGTGGACACGCCCAGGAAACAGGAAGTGCCCCACTGTCCACCTGAGAGCCCGGCCTGGTGCCGCCCCTCCCCCCAGCCCCTCCCAGACCACCTCGGACAAAGGGCTCCTCCCCGGAGGCCACAGAGACCTGCCCACATCCTGCGGGCCAGCCCTCCACTCCCCCACCCCCGCTCCTGTCCCTGCTGGCGCTCAGGCGCTGCCCACCAGGCGCTCACCCCGGCTCGTCATTGGGGCCTCCCTCAGAAGCCCCGGGTGGACCAGGGGCCCCCAAGCCAGCAGCCCCTCCCAGCATCCGGGATGGCCCAGTGCCTTCCTGCCAGATCACGAGTGAGAGACGCTCCTCACACCTTACACCCGCACACGATGCCGACGCCTCACCGGGGATCAGGCGGGAGCTCCCCGTGGCGCTGAGGGGCCCCAACCACAGGCACACACGTGCACACACGCACACACACGCACGCGCAAGCAGCGCCCACAGGCCTGGGAGGGCGCCCTGCCTGGCAGCCCTCCACTGGGACAGGGGTGTCTCTGCCGTTGGGAGCCCGAGAGCACCGTCCCCCGAGGCAGGGGGGCACGCACACCCGAGACCCCTGCCCTGGTCGGCTTCCCACGGGGCCCCCGTCCTGTGAGACGGACAGACGGGACAGAACCTGCTGCCAAGTGATGGCAGGAAGTGCAGAGCACCTCGTGGCCACCAGCCTGGCTGTGCCCCCCACGGGACAGACCCCTGGAAGGGCCGTGTCCCCTCCGCCCTCTGCCCTCTGCCCCCCGCCTGGGTGGCTCAGGTGCACGCTGTTTGTTGCCATTCAAAAGACAAGAACTTTGCCATCGGGCGTCTTGTGTCCCAGGAGTGCCATCGAGGCTGAAGAGAACTTTACAGTCTGGCAAAGGTCCCAGGGACAGTCCACTTTCTGGAGACGCCCACCCCCAGCGTGCACCCCAGAAACAGGCTGTGCCCCCAAGTCCCAAAAGGCCTTGACTATACAGGGCGAACAGTACGCTGCGGCACGGCCCCGGAAGGCTCTGAGGGCACGGACGCTGCCCGTAGCGTGACAGGGCAGGTGGCCCCGGTGCACGTGGCACGTGTGGAGGGCACTGGGCTGTGAGGGCGACAGGGACGACGCGGGGCCAAAGGCATCTGGAGCCGTGACCACAAACAGGCAGTGACAGGCTGCCGGGGTGACCAGAAGCGGGCAGGGCCGGCCGCCGGGGACAGCTGGGTGTGCGTGGATGCTGGGCACCCCCGCCCCGGGGCCGTGTGGTGAGGAGGCAGGGCTGGGACGGCCCCCTCCGTCCACCCGTCCTCGGGCTCACTCCCCGGCCACGGCACGGCCAGAGGAGAGTGGCAGCTGTGCGCTCTGCCCAGGCCCGAGCGGGCTGCGGGGAGCCGGCCACCCAAAGGTGGCCCTGGAGAGCCTGCGCAGCAGCTTACCAGCACGTGTCCCGAGAGCGAGGCGGCGTTGGCCACCGACGTCGTGAAGACATTGTCCGCCGAGGCACCCACGTTGGCCACCGTCACGGTGGTCACCTCTGCAACACAGGAGCCCGACTCAGCGCGCCCTCGGAGCCGGGCATCCTGGCGGCCCCGGCGCGTGCCTGCGGCTCGGACGCGCTCATGCGGAGCGGACCCGGCTGTCTGGGACTACCCTAAAGGGCACGACGGGCCACTGCCAGAAGCTCCACGGGTCACCCAGCTTGAGAGTGACAACGGTCCGTGTGGCAGGGGACAACACGTGGGCCAGCAGCCCGTCCTGGCTTTCTTCTAGGAAGGGGGCCTGATGGGAAAGCCATTGGAAAAAGGGAAGGTCCATAGTGGAAAGGAGGGGACAAGTGGGGGACAGACAGGCAGCTGACCTCTGGCGTCAATGCCCCAGAAAGCCACTGGCCCGCCCAGGCTGGGTGACCACTGTCTTGTTTCTTCCCCAGCTCTCAGTCACCCCTGTGCCAGCCCTTAGAATTCAGGGGACCAGCCATGCCCACCCTTGGGCTGTTCAAGGACAGGCTCCATGGCTGATGACCTCTGTCCCCGCAGGTCACAAGCCCCCGGGACAGGTGGGTAAGATACGTGGGGCAAGCAGCAGGTGCCCGGAAGGCTCCAGAAAGAATGCAGAGTGCGGAACAGAAGAGAGAGACTAGCACAAGGAAAAGGGGTTCGGGGAGCAGATAGATGTGCATGCAGGGCAGGGCCAGGCTGGTCACGTGGTCATGTGTGCAGGGACAACAGGTACACAAGGTAGGTGTGAGGAGGTGGGCTGCTCTCACAAGGTGGGTGCGTGGCAGGTGCACACCAGGTGTGCAGAACACATGTGGACGAACTGTCGTGTGGGGAGCATGTGGGCGGGTGCACACACGGGGAAGGTGCGTGCAGGACAGGTGTGAACTGGTTTTGCAGTGCACGAGTGTGGCATACACGGCTGGTTGTGGGACTGTGTGGGGGGCAGGTGCGCGGGGGGAATGTGTGGGCTGGTCATGAGGGTGTACGCGGGGCACGTGTAAACTGGTAGTGCGGGGCGCACGAGGGCAGGTGCAGCCAGGTGCGAGTCAGGTGCAGCAGGTCGCGCGGGTGCGCACGGGACAGGTGCGCGCGGGCGCGGGCGGGCGGCACTTGCCTGCGAAGGCGGCGGCCGCGGCAGCCTCGTCGGGACCGGGAAGGGCCTCGGTGCCCATGTCCATGTGCCTGGGCTCGGCGGCCATCACCGCCACGGCTGTCACCCGCCGCGTCTCGCGCTCCGCCTCCGAGTCGCCGTCCTCCTCCGAGTCCTCGTCCCTGCCGAGGACCGGCTCCTCCGCCTCGCCTCCCGCTGCGGCCGCGGCCGCTGCCGCAACAGCGGCCGCGGCCGCCACGGCGGCTGCCTCGGCCAGGCCCAGCTGCTTGGCGGCCGAGTCCGAGTCCTCCATCCGGACTCCACCGAGCGCGCCCGAAGGCGCCGGCCGGGGCCGCCCGAAGGCCGGGATGGAGGCCGAAGCGCGCCGCCCGAGGAGAGCCGCCCGAGCCCGGCCGAGCCTGGCCGAGCCCCGCCGAGGCCGCCCGAGCTCGGCCGAGCCCCGCCGAGGACGCTCACCGAGCGCAGCCGAGGCCGCCCGAGCCGAGGCCGAACCGCCACGAAGCGGCCTAGTCGAGCCGAGCCGAGCGCCAGGAGCCCGTGACCGAGGCGGTCCGAAGCGGCCCGAAGTGCGGGGCCGAGGCAGTCCGAAAAGGCCCGAGGCTGCACGAGCGCTTCCGAGCGTCTCTGCGCGAGCCTCCTCAGCGCTGCGAGGCCGCACCGGCCGTTGTCCCCAGGCCACAGGGTCGCCGGCCTGCAGCGCAGCGCGGCCCGGCCGGGCCCGCCCGGCCCCAAGGGCCGCGCCCGCCCCGCCGCGAGCGGGAGCCGAGTCCGCGCGAGCGCGGCCGAACCGCGACGAACGCTGCCGAGCCCCGACTCCCCGCCCCCCTGTCCGGAAGTGCCCGAGCGCTGCCGGACCGGCCGATCGGGCCGCAGCCGCGGTTCGGCTTCAACTCTCGCAACGCGGCGCGATCGGGCCTCCTCGGCCTCACAGGCGAAAATGGCCGAAGACGCGCGAGCGGCGCCGGGCCCAGAGGCTGCCGGGATCGCGGCGGACTCGGGGGGCGGGGCCGGGCCAAGATGGCGGCCGCGCGGCGAGGTGAGGCGCGTCGGGCGCCGGCGGGGCGCAGGCTGTCCCGGGGCGGGGGTGCTGCGTGGCCCGGCTTTCGGCGGGCTGGACGTCCCCAGCCTGGCCGCTCGTCCTGGCGACATCGGGGAGCCCCCGCCGCCCGCCGGGGTCCTCCAGCCCTCCCTCGGGAGCGCTAGGCTGTCCCGGTGTCCGCTGCCCGTCCCTCCTCGCCGCTGTGCGGTGCTCGGTTCCGCGCCCGGGCCGTGCTTTGGGGCTCCTCCCTCCGGCTGGGCGCGCGGGGGGCGGGTGTCCCCTTTGGGGGTACCCAGGGCTGCCGGGAGCCCTGGCGTGCGGGGGGCTGTGGGCTCGGGCCACCTCGGCGTGTGACCCGCGGGGCAGCACAGCGTCCCCGCCGCCTCGCCCTGGCGCTCGCTCTGGGAGCGGCTCGCGCGCGGGGGAAGCCCGCGCGTGGGAAGCAGGTTGTCGCAGGGTCCGGGGAGGACCAGAGGGGCACCCTGCCACCGTGGCCCGCAGCCTCGTGCCCGGGACACCAGCGCTGGTCGCCGTGGCAGACCCCTGGTGTGAAAGCTGGTCCCCGCCAGAATAGATGTCACCCGTACACTTCTCCCAGACGCTGGTCCGTGGGACAGCTCGCGGGAGCGGAACTGGCCCAGCCCGCCAGCGGGTCGGCACACCTATCCCGCCCGGTGTATGCCCTGCTCCTGGCAGCCGGCCACCACGTGTGATACAAGGGACGTGGGTGGCACAGGGCTGCAGCAACCTAGCCTTGGGGCTGACTGTTTCCTGGTCACTGGGTGGGAGAGAAGAGTCCACTTCCCACACTTCAGCTGTCCCGGGAGCTGGGCGTCCCACCAGCTGGGCGTCCCACCGAGGGCCAGCCTGCTCGCCAGCTGCACTCAGGGCTCTCCACGCCGCTGCCAGGCACCCGGCTGCATCTGTGCGCAGCCGCTGGCACTCAGGTCCCTCCTCCCTGGGGGAAAATTAAGTTTATGTCAGAGGAGGCTCTTTGCACACCTTGTATGTCACCTCAGAGAAGGCATTCGTTCTGCTCCCTTCCATATTTAACTCCTGGTGTGACACAGCACTCACAGCCACGTTGTCATCACAAGAAAGCAAGGACAGATGTGCCAAGTGCTGGGCGCCAGGGCCGTGTTGCATGGCAGCGCGCTCCCGTGGGTCTGAAGCCCTCGGGACAACGGCGCATCCGGTAGTAACTCCTGTGAAGCTCGTTACTGGGGCCTCGTGTTTCTCGAGGTTTTTACACAGTATCTTTTCCTGAGCCCCACGATTTCCGTCGACAGCGTGGGCAGGTAGAGTCGGAGTGTGTCTGAAGCTTACTTTCAGGAGGATCGGAAGGGAGGACACCCCACATAATGTCAGATCCACCCAAATAATGACAGGCATCCAGGCAGCCAAGCTCAGCCAGCGCCCCGGAAAGGACAGGTGTGTGTCAGAGCGCTCTGCCCGTAACGTCACGCCAAATGCCAGTGACGGGCCCGCGAGCCCTCACGGGCTTCCCTCAGAGTGTGCCGCCTCCCCGCCAAGCCCGGTTCTGAACCTCTGTCACTAGTGTCCCGTGCTGACCCATTCAAGTCCCCACCCAAGTGAGCCCCACGGAGGGCCCCGAATCTGCGCAAAGATCTGATGTCCCCACAAAATCTCACTGCGGCTGGGTGCCACAGACCGGGACAGAAGCGCAGGCAGGCAGGGCCGTGGCACAGCCCGGCTCCAGCCTTCTTGGGGCGATGCTTGCCCGACGCTAAGTGTTTATCGATGTAGCCACACGTCGCCGTGCACAACTAGCTGAACTTCAGACAGGAAGTCTGCCCCAGGCCACGTGCGGTCCATGTTTTGTCACCTTGAGATAAGGAAACGGATGAGTGCCGTGGAGATAGGAGGTCCAAACACCGTTAAAAGATTGGGTGGTTGGCTCAGGAAATTCTTATTTTTGGAGGGATATTTGGGGCAATGAATACAACCCCAAAGGAAAGCAAAACGTCTCTTAATGATGAAAAAAAGATTTGTAGCCTGAACGGGGAAAGGCTGTCACCCAGTCACACACGTGTGGCAAGTACGCGGAAGACGGCAGCCGCTGGGGTGCGTTCCAGGGTGCCGCCCGCCCCACCTGGCCTCGGGTGTGGCTCCAGCGTCCCTGCTGCTCCCGTGCTCCCAGGTGCGCGCGGTCCCCCAGCCTCGGGTTCTGAAACGCAGATTGTCTGGCCCTGCTTGGCGATGGAGAGGTAGCCGGCCGCAGGCCCAACCAAACGTGGGCTCAGAGGACAGGGGCTGGGGTGACACGTGTCACGTCCCCAAGGCCCTGGGAGGGCTGCAGCCTGTGACTGCTACTTTCTCTTCCAGGGGGCACGTCTTCCACGGCCGTATCCTGCTGCTGTGTCCTGTGTCCCGTGTCCTCGGCAGCAACAGACCCAGGCCTGTGCAGGACAGCGCCCGAAGCCAGCTCTCAGCCCCTGCGCTCTGCTCCTGTTAACCCCAAGTTCTGCATAGCGATGCCCCCCCTGAGCGGGAGGGGTGGTCGCGAACAGGCTTACGGAGCTGCTCGGAACGGAGCACTGGCTCCGGCACCCTCGGCGTGGGCCACCTGCCCCCCATCGGGCCGGCGGGGCCGGGGAAAGGAATGCTTAGTCCCAGCGGGGACAAATGGGAGGTGTGCGGAGCTTAGGAAAGTCAGCGGTGGCGATGGGACTTCCAACCAAAAGGGAGAAGTTTATTTTATTTGGAGAAAAAATTTTTTTTCTCTGAGTTGTGACCAAGGCCATGCGCAGGGCGATGCTGAGGCCATCTTGCCTGCAGTCCCCAAGGACGGGCCGAGGCCTCTTGCTCTGCGCCGGGGTGTCCTGTGGCGGCAGGGGCCTGGCCGCCCCTGTGGCACCAGGAGGGACATCAGTGGGTGCCCATAGGTGGGACTCCACGCCACGCGCAGGGGCCTGAGCTGCACCTGCCTGTTTGTGGCGCCGCCTCGGTGGCGGAGTAGCCCTGGCAGGTGTCCCCCGGGGGCGTGGCTGCTGGCCCCAGAATCCTTAACCCCCCGCCAGCTCTCGTCGGTCCTTCTGCAGATGCTGCTGTACCTCAGTGCGACATACTGCGCCCTCTACTTCCTGGCCACGCTCCTGATGATCACGTACAAGAGTAAGTCAGGGATGGAAAGGCAAGACGGGGCTGTCCCTGCTGCCACCGTAACCTGAGCCCTGGTCTCTCGCCTCCAGGTCAGGTTTTCAGTTATCCTCAGAGTCACCTGGTTCTCGACCTGACCCTGCTGTTTCTGCTGGGGCTTCTGGAGGCCACTCGCTTATACCTCGGTGAGTTGACTGGCGACGACCTTAGGTCCTCATGATGACAGCGTCATGAGCCGCCAAACGCGCATCTCACGGCGCAGCCCCTGCAGACACGAGGGAGCTGGCTGCCTCCCCAGCTGCCTTCGGGCCTCACCTTACAGTGTCATTACGTATTAATCAGTCCGCTGGGAGCCGTCCCGGAGATGGCGGCCGGGCCCGGCCTGGGACAGACGCTGCCTGCCGGAAGCAGTGTCGCACGAGCCGAGCTGCTGGGCAGCTCGGCACCGCAGCCGGAGCTGCACGCTCGCCTCAGCCCTGCTCCCCCTCCGCTGGCCGGCCATCTGCAGGAGACTCTGGAAAATTCCGTCATGTTCCCTTCAGGACAGTGGAGGCTGGATGGGTGGGCGTCGTCCCCCCCACCCCACACAGGCCCCCCAGCAGTGTGGAAGCTCAGCTTGACCTTGGCCCTCTGCTCTCCCCAGAACTCAGTGTGAGGGGTCCCAGCTTCCGGCTCTGTCCGTCTTCTGCGTGCAGGGTCGCAGGCACCCATGCAACGTCACTGCGACCACACCGCGTGTGTCCCGCCTCTGCCGGCAGCTAGGACCTCTGACGTGCCCAGTCCCATGGGCAGCGAGGGGACTGAGGTGCAGAGGGAAGCCAGGCCCTGCCTGGGGTCTCGTCACCAGGGTGGACAGGAGCAAGTCTCAGTCGTTCTGTGGCGTGCGTGCTGGCCTCGGTGTCTGCTGTCCCGGACCAGGGCCCGGGGGCAGGGCGGGCGGCAAACGGCGCTGGAAATGGGCATCGGCAGACACCGGGCACCTGGGCGTGTGTGGCCACCTGGCCGCGGCTGGGCGTCAGCGCTTCGCGTGGCTGAGCCACCTGCGTGTGACACACGGTGGTTTCTCTGCGTGTGCACTCGGGCTGCGGACTGGCCGTTGCCCGGGGTAGATGTTTCCGGAGGTTTTAAACAGGGCTCTCGGTGCACTTGGATTAGGAGGAAGCGTCAGGATTCACCAGGATGGGTGTTCAGAGGCTGGGGGCGCAGCCCAACGCCAGGGCTGGTCTCCCCACGGAGCAGCACGGGCCCCGTCTGTGTTCTGCGTCCTGGCGCTTTGAGTCTGGGGCGCTCGTCTTTCAGTCCTCGGGGACCCCGCTGCTGGTGCACTGGCACTTGTCCTGCCACCCAGCCCCTGCTCCCGGGCACATGGGCGGGGGCTCTGGAGTGGGCGTCCCCCAGCCTGGCACTCACCATGTGTGTTCTTTCCAGGGACCAAGGGCAACCTGGAGGAGGCTGAGGTGCCACTGGCCGCCAGCCTGGTCCTCACGGCGGCCAGCGCCCTGCTGTCCGTCTACTTCCTGCTCTGGCAGACCCTGGTGCTCCGGGCAGACTCCGTCCTCAGCGCCGTGCTCCTGACGCTGCACGGCCTGGAGGCCGTCCTGCAGGTGGTGGCCATCGCCGCCTTCATCCGCTAGACGGGCGGCGCCCAGCGCCCACCGCAGCCTGGGCGGGACCCCCGTCCTCCTTGCACAGAGAGAAGTGTGCCTTCCTCCCGTTGGTCACTCGCAAGGGTCGCGTGACCTGAGGGGTGACTTGAGGGGTGACCTGAGGGGTGACGAATCGCGTCGGGAGCAGCTGCAGGTGCGGTCGGGCTGCCCGGGGCTGTCTCTGTGGGAAGTGGCAGGGACAGCGGCTCGGTCTCCCTGGTTTGGGCGCCCTGACCCAGACGGCCAGTGCGGGGAGCCTCCACCCTGTCCCCTCCCAGGAAAAGCAGCTTCCTGGCGTCCATGGCCGTCTCCCCGGACCGTGCCTGGAGCTCCGTGACTGAGGGGCGGGCCAGGGCAGTGGCCTCCTTGCTCCGCACACGGTCTGTGCGCCCCGGGACGGCGGGGCGAGCGGGGGCCTCGGCCCCCAGGCCAGGCCCTGCCTGACGTGTGCTCGGGGGGTGGGCTCCTCAGCCGCCACACGGAGCCTGACCCAGGGCTGGCGACAGCCACCTGGGGCTCAGCGGTCGCAGCCTCGGTTGTGCTCTGTGCTTCATGCCGGGTGCGTCTGCTCCCACTGTGCGCCAGCCCTTTGCAGTGACACCCTCCCCAGCCGCGGTGCACGTGTTCTGTCTGTTTGTCTGTCTGGAGCCACGCGTCCGGGCGGTGCTAGCTTTTCCGCCACGTTTTAAATAAAGATACGTCTGTACCTCCCTGAGCTGGCTGAGGTCCCCTGCTTCCCCCAGGGTTCTCCCTGGGGACACTCGGGTGCACTGCCCTCCGGGCGCACACCAGCCGCCTCACCCGGCCTCCCCGCCTCAGGCATCCGTGAGCCTCCACGGGGCTGGCCTCAGGGGCGGCTCCCTGTAGGGTCACTCCTTCAGGGGGGCGAGTAGGACCTCGGGCTCAGCACCGCTGCACCCAGAGTCCTGCCCACTGGCCGGTGTGCGGTGGGCGAGGCTGCGGGGACTGGCCTGCCGTCTGCAGGGGGCGCAGGGCACCTGTACCGTCAGGGTTCATGATCTCCCACCCAAGGATCGGGGCGGGGCCGTCAACACACCCGTCACTTTGGCCACAGAGAAGTGGGGGTCACCTGTCCACAGGGGGGCCCGGGGACCACAGTGGGACTGCAGGCTCCCTGCTGCCTCCTCCTCATCAGATGGCGGCCCCCGTGATTTCCCGCTCTTCTGCACCAAGGCTCGGCCGCCAGGAAGGGTGTGGGCAGGTGTGCGCCTTCCCTCCTGGCTGCTCAGCTGGGTAGAGAACCAGGAAGGCAGGACTGGGCAGGGCTGGGCCCCAGGCCGAAGGCCACTTCCTCACCCTCTGCGAGCTCAGCTGTGATGCCCCTGACAGCGGACTGTGGCTGACCCCGTAGGGGTGTGCCTCCCTGTTCCCAGGGGTTCCCGGGGAAGTGCTCGGTGCCCGCCCCTGGTAAATGCATACCACCTGCCCTGCCCTCCTGGGACCACAGCCCTGGGGCCCTGCCGGCACTTTCTTCCTCTCCCCCGGCCCCGGGGACAATAGCCAGAGCCTTGAGTCCCCGCACAGGGCTGGGGGTACCCACCTCCACCTACGTCCTCCCTCCGCCCCTCCTCCACTCTCCTTGCCCACCGGGGTGGGCAGGGAGCCCATAGGACTCAGTCCAGGGGAAGGGGGCCTGCTGCATGCTGGGGTCCCAAGGAAGAGAGTCCTTCCCTGGCACTTGGGGACAGCCTAGGCCCCAAGCGTCCCCACCCCTCCATTGGACACCCCCATCCATGCGAGGGGACCGGGCTGGGCTGGGACAGCACAGACGTGAGGGCCAGACTGGAGAAGGGAGCCCCACCCTTAGCCCTTAGGTGCCCCCCCAGGGAAAGGCTGCTGTTTTCCCCGGGCTGGATTGGGCCCCTGGGGCCAGCTGAGGCTGGGGCCACTTAAAAGGCCCTGGAGCCTGACCCCCGCCCCCTTCGCCGGGGCAGAATGTCGCCCCAGCTGGGGCGCAGCTCAGCCATCCCAGGAAGGATGAGCTTTGACCCGCAGGTCCCCGCGACTGCGAGTGTCTGGCTCTGGGGGCGAGGTCTGCGCTGGAGGCACCGGGGTGTTGGGGACCCGCCGCCAGGAGCCCCGGTGGGGGCGTGGCCTGGAGCAGGGGGCGGGGCGTCCGCGGTCTGCCCTCCCCGCCCCCGCCCCCGCCCCCGCGCCTGCGGTGTCCAGGTTCCAACCTGCTGCTCAGGTTCCTCCTGGCGGCTCCGCCCCGGTCCGGCCGGGCCCAGCCCCGCGCGCGTCCCTCCTGCCTGCCGGAGCCCGGAGCCGACAGACGGGCGGACGGACGCCTCGGACGCCTGGGACGAGGGAACCAGCGGGCGGCGGCGCGGGCCGGAGAAGCAGGTGAGCGCCGCGAGGTCCCCGCCCAAGGCGCCCGACGCCCCCGGGCGCCCCGGGCCCGCGCTTTGGCGCAGGAGCCACGCAGGCGCCGCGCGCACGGACGACAGGCCGGCCCGGGCCTCAGTTTCCCCAGGCGCCCGTGCGACGCGGGGCTCTGCGGCCCGCCGGGGGTGAGGGGGGGAGGCGGGAGGCATCGGGACGCGAGGGGACTGCGCGGGGCCCGCAGGCCGTCCCTGGGCTGGTGGCCAGGAACCGGAGCCGCTGCGCCCGGCCTGCCCCGTCTGGTGCTGGGTGGCGCCGGTGCTCGGGGATGTTCTTAAGCCCGTGCCCTTGACTCAGCCGCCCCCTCCCAGCCCTGGGCCTCGGTGGGGCGAGCCCCTTCCCCTAGTGAAAGGGGTCTGGAGCGGGGGCTTCTCCCCTGCCCCCGAAGACCGCACACTCCCCTGTCCGGGGCAGGCTGGCCCAGCGGAGGCCACAGCACCCAGGCCCGGCCCGGCCCGGCCCAGCCCGCGGCGGGTCAGACGTCAGAGGCACTTCCTGGGTGTCCTCCAGGAGGAAACCCAAGGCCAGGGAGCATCAGGCAGGGTCAGGCTCCCGGTCACGGCGGGGCGTGGGAGTTTCAGGGAGGAGGTGGCCAGGGCGGCGGATCCCGGGGCCTGTGGCGCCCAGCGGGGCCGCCCACATTCCTCCTCCCTGAGCTGGGCTGGCCTGCGGCAGACCCCGTGCAAAAGGTGTGCCTGGCACCCCGGCCGGGTGTGGGGAGCAGGCTGGGCTCCCCCGCTGGCGAGCAGGGCCCCCGACCACCTCTGCCCCCACCCCAGGTGCCTCCCCTCCCCCACTCCTGCGTCCTTGCACGCGCACACGC
This sequence comes from Macroglossus sobrinus, assembly GCA_004027375.1. Classification (NCBI taxonomy): domain Eukaryota; kingdom Metazoa; phylum Chordata; class Mammalia; order Chiroptera; family Pteropodidae; genus Macroglossus; species Macroglossus sobrinus. The sequence goes on from PVKZ01004804.1 coordinate 24,430, forward strand.
GCCCACACGCGCATACACACACACGCTCATACACACCCATGGCTCTGCCCAGGCCGCTCCTGGGCCCTGCCTCCTGCCTGCCGTCCCTGGCTCCGCGCTCCCACCCAGCCCGGCCCCCCGAGTCCCCCCAGGGCGCCGCTGGCTCCCAGCCCACTGCTTTCGGTTTCCTCGCCAGGATGGCCCCCCCCCTCACCCCGCAGCTCCCAGACCTGGGCGCAGCCAGAGCCCGAGGGGTCCGGCCATTCCGGGGGGGGCCCCCTGGCTTCCCCTGGGCCCCAGGCTGACTCCTCCCCAAGGTCACTGGGCAACAGGGCTGGAATTTGGACCTGGAGCCGGTCCCTGTGCCCTCCCTGCCCTGCTGGGCCTCCTCCCCTCCACGGCGTGACTGGGCGCCCTGCTGGCCCTCCTTTTGCTCCCGGAAAAACACCCGCAGTAAAACCATAGGGCAGCCGGGGCCCCTGCCCCAGTCAGCTGAAGGAGCCTCAGTCCCCCTCGCCGTGGGCCTGCAGGTGCTCCCTCGCCCGGGTGCTCCCTCGCCGGGTGCTCCCTCGCCGGGTGCTCCCTCGCCCGGGTGCTCCCTCGCCGGGTGCTCCCTCGCCCGGGTGCTCCCTCGCCCGGGTGCTCCCTCGCCGGGTGCTCCCTCGCCCGGGTGCTCCCTCGCCCGGGTGCTCCCTCGCCCAGGCGCCCATGCCGGCCCCCCACAAGCAGCTGAAGGCCACCGGTTCCCAGCCTGGGCTCGGCAAGGGGCGGGGCGCGTGTCACAGCCTGTGCGTGTCTGTGTGTGCCCGCAGGGCTGGGTCCCCCAGGTGTGGGCGCACCTGGACACACGTGCCCAGCGCCTTTGGCTCAGCCCGCCAGGAATCCCATTAAGCAAACACTCGGGCTCACCCACTGAGGTCATGAGCATTCCGGACGTTCTCGGCGCACAGGTGGACCGAGGAATCTGGCCAAGCCCCGCCCCCCTCCCCGGAAAGCCAGGCCCCTCGGTGGCAGGGGGAGGGGTGGCCCAGGCCCCTCAGGCCCCTCGCACCTCTTGGGAGCCCTCCCTGCAGGCAGGGCCTGGTCAGACCAGACTGTCTGGAGCCACTGCCTGCCCTGGTTGCCGGCACCCTCGGCTGTGAACCCTGACCCCCGCCCTGGGGCAGACCCCGGACACCAAAACTGCTTGCTGGTAGCATTTGACAGGTGGACGGTGTGGGCCCAGAGAGCCCCGGGGGGCGCAGCCTCACAGGACGTGTGGGCCTGGCCCGGGGGTGCTGGGCTGCGCTACACCCCCTGCAGAGCCCCACCCCACGTAGCCTCTGGGAGCGGGACCCCTCTGCTGTCCCATCCCGGGAGGCCCTGTGCAGGACCGAGGGTTTGGATGAGATGGGGCCCAGGTGCAGCCAGTTGTGACACAGGCTGTGGGGTGCCGGGGTGCCGGGGACCTTGGCCAGGCCTCAGGGCTGCAGCCCCTGGATCTGGGTGGGGGAGGGGGAGACCCAGGCCCCAAGCAGGTGTCAGCTCCGCCGTCCGTCCCCTCAGGTGCGGGCCAGGCACTGCCCGGGACCCAGGCTGCACGGACACCCGCCCTCCACCACCGGCCACCACCAAGGCCGCCATGAGCCAGTCTGTGAGCTGCTGCCCGGGAGCTGCCAAGTGAGCCCCCACCCCACCATCTCGCCCCCCAGCCCCACCCCCGAGCAGTCCCCAGGGAGGGGTGCAGTGCGGGCCCCACCCTCACTAGCCGCTCCCCGCAGTGGCAGCCTGGGCCGGGCTGACGGCGTGGCCAAGATGAGCGCCAAGGACCTGTTTGGTGAGTGAGGTTGGAGGAGGGAGGGTCTCGCCCCCCGCCTCCCCGGGGCTGTTCTGGGCCCCCACCAGGAGAGCTGCAGGTCAGCCCCCCCCGGCTCCCAGGGGAGGCCCCTGGACCCTACTCAGCCTGGCTGCTGGGGCCACCCCCCAGAGCCCCCAGCCAGCGAGCGCCCCACGCGCGGGAAGGGGACACGGGAAGGGGAGAGGCCTCCCAGCTGATAATTCGGGGACACCAGTGTCAGTGTCGGCACAGCCCTGCGTCCGCTGTAACCCGATCCCGGGACAGAGCGCCAGGTGTCTGCTCCCCCGGCTCGGCCCCGGCCCCCGGCAGCAGCTCACGGTGCCTCGGGACAGGGTGCCAGTCCGGAAGGCAGGGGTCCCCAAGGAGGGTGGGGACGTCAGCTGGCAGTCGGCAGGGTTGGGGGGAGCCGGGCCCTCACCGCAGAGGGCGGGCCTGCACCCCCTCCACGGCGGAGCCCCGGGGGTATGCCGTCCCCAGGCTCAGTGGGCCTCCTGGGCACGCACGGAAGGCGGTGTGTGTTCTGCTGGAGCCCGGAGGCCTTCCTGGTGGCCACGAGGGTTCCCGGAGCAGCAGCCCTCGCCTCCCCTCCCTCCTCCTGGGGCCCAGGCCCGTGGACGGGGCGGGGGGGGCTGCGGGGCCCGTCCCCGGGGGAGGAATGACTGGCGTGTCCCCGTGCAGAACAGAGGAAGAAGTATTCCAACTCCAACGTCATCATGCACGAGACGTCCCAGTACCACGTCCAGGTGAGGGGGCCCCCAGGAACACCCTCCCCACACAGCCCTCCACACTCGGGGCGCCAGGCCCCCTGGGAAGGGCACCGAGATGCGGGGAGGAGCGGTCAGCCCAGGTCCTGACACCCGCAGCGGCCGGCCAGAGCCAGGGACCGCCCCACACCTCCTTGGGGCTCCTTAGGGGTCTCCCTCTGGTCCTGGGGGGGGGGCTCGCAGTCTTGGGGACACAGGGAACACAGGCCAAGGGACAGGAGGTACTGGTGGCCAACACACGCCAGGAGTGGATAAGACCTAGGTGCTGCCCGGCGCCCTCGGATGGGGAGGCCCAGTGGGGCGGAAACTGCCACCCTTGTTGGCCCCCAAACAAGGAGCTGGACCCCGAGGGAGAAGGTGGGACAAAGGCTGCTTTCTCAGGCTCCTGCAGGGGAGGGCCTTGGGCCACGCGCGGACCTATCCCGGGGCCGAGCCAGCGGCCACGGCCGCGGCCAGCCGGCTGGGCCGGGCGCCCTCCTCACCGCCTCATTGCACACTGGGGACTCGGGGAGGTGTTTCCCAAAGGACCTTCCTGCTCCTGGCAGCTGGCCACCTTTCTGGTTCCTGGTCACTGTCCAAGCTTGCAGGATCACAGGGCTAGGAACGACGGAGGAGGGAGGAAGGTGGGGGACCCTGGACTAAGAAGGTTGGGGACCTGTACCAGGAATGTGGGGGGACCCTGATCAGGAAAGTGGGGGGGCCCTGGACTAAGAATGGGGGACCCTGATCAGGAAGGTGGGGGGATCCCGCCCATGGATGTGGGGGTCTCTGGACTAAGAAGGCGGGGGGCCTGCCCCAGGGGGCACCGGGGACTCTGGGTCAGGAAGACACGCCCGTCTGCCCCCAGACGTCACGCACACCCCTGCTTTCTGAGCCTCGGTCTCCTCGTCCACACGGCAGTGCCCACGGAGGCACGGGGAGTCGCCTGGGCTCTTCGACGGGGCTGTGTAGGGTGACCAGCCCTCCCTGCCGGCCTGCGCCGGCGGCGGCCACTCTGTGCTGCCGGGCCGGTGGCCGCAATGTCCAAGGTCAGGGCACAGACGGTGGGGGGTCCACTGCGACCACACGGTTTTCTCTTTTTTCCATCCTTTTTCTAGATGAGCATGTTGGCACCGCGGGGGGGTGGGCGTGCGGTTCTGTTATAGGTTCCCGTCGCCGGCTCCATGAAGGGAGCTGTGGGGGACACAGAAGAGCCCGTCCCCCCAAAACGGCCCGCTGCTGACCCCGTGTGGTCGCGGCCTGGCCCCTGCCCCCTCGGGGTGTGCTGCCCCCACTTCGTCTTCTCGAGAACCCCCGTTAAGTGGAGGCGCACCGCTTGTGGCCACCCCCATTCTGCTTTGGAGACTTACAGCAGCGACACCGGCTGCTCGCACGCGGGGCCGCGGGGCCCCTCGGTGCGGCCCTGCGTCTGTCCACGCGCAGCGCGGACGGGGCCCTGAGAACGCCGGCCGGGCGTGCGGGCCGGAGGCGCCTTCTCCCCGTGCGGCTGGGCAGTCCGCGTGCGCGGCTGTCTCTTGATGAGCAGAAGCATTTAATTCAGATGGCACCCGGCCCACGTCGGGGCGTCTCGCTGTTGGTGCCGCTTGGCCCAGGGCTCTGAAGACCGATTCCCGTGTCGTCTTCCAGATGCTTCGTAGTTTACGATCCGGTCTCTGGTCCATTCCGAATTCACTCCTGGGCATGGCGTGAACTCCAGCCTGATATATTTCCCGTAGGGACGTGGGGATGTAGTAAAAAGCCTTTTTCCCCTATCGAGTTGCTGTGGAGCCTTTGTCAGAATCGACCTACTGGGCCTGGCGGGTCTGCCCTGGACTCCGTCTCACGTGTTTTCACTCAGCGTAGCTGGATCGTCCCTCTCAAAGTCAGACGATGTGGGTCCCTCTCCTGTGTTCTTTCTCTTCAAGACGATCCCGGCTATTCTCAGTTCTTCAGCCTTGAATTTATATCAGAGGACGGAACCAAGGAAAGTCTGCTAGAATTTCCACTGGCAACCTGTGGGTGGGGTTCGGGTATCCCTCTGGCCCCGCCCACATGTCGTGTGCCTGCCTGGGGCTCCCCCTTCTGTCTCTGAGGTGCTCTGGTTCCCACCACAGAGTTCTTGCGTCTTTTTTGTTGAAATGCTCCTTGGGTATTCGGTTTTTAAATACCGTTTCAAATAGTATCGTGGGGTTCCCTTTATTTCATTGTCTCATTGTCCGTTGCTAGCCAGCAGAAAACAATTGCGTTTCTGTAAAGTAGCCCAGTCCACCGAACCCTTTGTTCTGGGGGTTGGTTGGACCTTGTGGGGACACACTCACATCGTCCGAAAAGAAAGATGGTAGTTAATTCCTTATTTTAGCCCCTTTCTTCTTACTTGACGCGGCAGGCCAGGACCACCCACTCTGTGCTGAGCAGAACCCTTGCCTCGTGCCCAGTCTTAGAAGACAGCTCAGGATTTCCCGTTGGCCACGCCGCCTGCTTTCACAGATCCCTTTCGTTCTCTGGGTGCTGAGACCTTTTGCTCATGAAGGGTGTTGGGTTTCACTGAATGCTTTCTCTGAATCACTCCGATTCATTTTGTGAACATCAAATCAACCTTGCATTTCTGGGTGAAACCTCATTTATTCACGGCGTAGCATCCTTTTATGAGCTGACGACAGGCTAATTTGCTAACGTTTTGTTAAGGATTTTTTTTTTTTACGTTAATGTTTAGTAGAGATCTCGGTCTCTAATTTGTTTTCGTATGATGCCCTTGGGAGGTTTTGGTATCAGAGTTCTGTCGGCCTTATAAAAAGGGTTTCGCTGGGAGGCCCTCTGAGGATAAGCTTTTCTTGGTGGGAAGGTTTTTGATGATGAATTTACATCCATGCCTGTGAGATCTGTAGTGATGCCCCCTCTGTCTTCCTAGTTATTGATAACTTGTGTTTTCTCTACTTTTTTTCTTGACCAGTCCTGCTCAGGGTTTATCAATCTACTTAATCCTTCAGAACCAACTTTGGGCTTTGATTTTTCCCCGTTGTCTCTGTTTATTAGTTTGTATTGGTTTCTGCTTTTAATTTCCTTTCTTCCGCTTACTTTGGGCTTTTGTCTTTTTCTAGTTTCTGAAGGAGAATGCTCACACCGTTGATATTAAGTCTTCCTTCTTTCTTGAGAGTGATTTAAATCTGTAAAGTTCCTTCCGGTAACTGCTTGACCTATGTGCCTGTTCTTATTATTGTTCACTTCGTAATACAGTTGACCTTTGAACAACACGGGGTTGAACTGCAGAGGTCCACTTATACCTGGATTTTTTCAATAAGTATGTGCAGTAGTGTAAATGGACTTTTCCCTTCCTTATGATTTCCTTAATAACATTTTCTTTTGTCAGACTTGCTTAATTGTAAAAATACAACATGTAATACATACAACACACAAAACGTGTTAGTTAACTGTTTATATTATCAGCAAGGCTACTGGTCAATAGTAGGCTATTAGTACAAGTTTGGGGGGAAGTTAAAAGTTATGCTTGGATTTTCAACTGTGCAGGGGGGAGTCGGTGCCCCTGACCCCCACATTGTTCAAGGGTCAACTGTACTTTCTAATTTGCCTTGTGATTTCCTCTTTGACCCATGGGTTATTTAGAGTATTATTATTTTTTTCATGTAGGAATTTATGGCTATAAATTTGCTCCTTAGCACTGCTTTGGCTGCGCCCTCAAATTCTGGTTGATGATTGTTTCCATTTTTCTTCATCTCTAAGTATCGAGTTATTTCTCTTCTGACATTTTTCATTCATCGGTTGTTTAAAAGTGTGTCATTTGGTTTTCTAAAATTTGGATCCATGAGTGATTTAGAAGTGTGTTGCTTAATTTCCAGGTATTTTGGCGTTTTCTAGTTCTCTCTTTGTTATCGGTTTCTGATTCCCTTTTTGTGACGGTGAGAGAACCTGCATGATTTCAACCCCTTGAAATTGATTGGCTTGTTTTGGGGCCAGCAGCATCGTTTTGTTTGGTTTGGCCGTGTGGCGTTTTGCTAACAATGTGTGCTTTGGTTTTACCCTGCCTGCCTGACATCCCACTGTGTGTTTCTGCCCGTGTACCTCTCTGACTTGTGGATGGACACGTAATTGGGGTCCAGCCTTTGTTATCGCTACGTTTCTGCAGTGAGCAGACTTCCACCTGTGCCATATCTGGTTTATTTGTTCCTAAAGGAATAGCCTCCGCGTTTCAACTTCCAAATCTCACATGCAATTTTCTGTATTAAGTTACTTGAATTTATTTTCCTGTAGACTCTCTGTTCATATCTTTTATTGCCAGTTTTGCTGTTGGGCTGTTACTCTTTATTTATTTACATAATCATTTAGTTATTATCGATATCTTTAATTATTGTATTTAACAAAACAGAGCTTTTAAGAAAAGTTAAGAACCACAGTTGTGATGCATATTGGTCTTTTAATGGATTAAGAAAATTAGCCTTTACCATATCTATTATATGTATATTTTCTCTCCTCCCTTTTTTTTTTTTTTTTTTTTTTACTTTGTATATGGTATTTTTTCCTGGGGGAAAAATATTTTCATTAAGTCAGACTTATCATTCTTTTCTTGTGAGCATCTGGAGTTTCCTCCTTGCTTGGGAAGGTCCCCTCGCAAAGGCCTTTCCGAGATGATCCAAAAGCATCTGATGCTCCTTCTAGCACTTTCCCGCTTGTGTCTTGTTACATTGAGTCTCGACTGCCTGTTGTGTCAGTGTTTGTCCAGCTGCCCCCCACATTGTTTACCGAATTCAGCCTGGACCCAGACTTCTGGGGGGCCGGGCATGGAGGGAGAGGAGAGGAGGCCCCTGGGAAGGGGAGGGCTGGGCCAGCCAGGGTCCAGGAAGCTCGCTCATTACCCACATAGTCACCGAGGGCCTGCTGTGTGCCCCACACTGTCACAGCACTGGGGAGACCACAGTGAGCCCAGCAGCCTGGATCCTCGCTGTCACACAGCGAGCACAAACGACCTTGCATACAGCATGAGGACAGATAAAACATACGGCCCGTCCCGTCAGGGATGTGGTGACAGAGATGTTTGCAGCTGGTGCTCGGGGATGGCAGCACCCAGAACGTGAAGGAGGGAAGACGGGGCGTGTTTGGGGGGGACAGCACATGCAAAGGCCCTGTGGTGAGCTGGCCACAGGAGGTGGGTGGGATGGGGCAGTTTGTGAGGGGGCAGTGAAGGCTCCATTGGGGCCTATCCATGGCCCCCACAGACACCCTCCAAGGCAGAGCAGATACCCCTAAGGGGGTGCTGTGTCTCCTCAATCTGAGGCACTCCCCCTCGGACCCCGGGGTACAGCCCGTTTGCCCTGGCTCTTGGCCATGGAGGCCCCTGCCCAGAGTGACCGACCACCCACCTGCCCGCCCGCAGCACCTGGCCACATTCATCATGGACAAGAGCGAGGCCATCGTGTCCGTGGACGACGCCATCCGGAAGCTGGTGCAGCTGAGCTCCAAAGAGAAGATCTGGACCCAGGAGATGCTGCTTCAGGTCAATGACCAGTCGCTCCGCCTGCTGGACGTGGAGAACCAGGTCCGCGCGAGGGGGCGGGGCGTCCACCTGTCCCTGAGGGCAGGCAGGGGTTAGGACGCAGGTGCACAGCTGGGTCTCCCTGTAGGGGGGGGGAAGATCAGGATGAGAGCCAAGGGCAGGCCCAGCAGGGAGGAACGACAGGCCTGAGTCCGGGGAGCCACGTCATACAGAGCCACGTGCACATCTGCCGGGTCTGGGGCCCCGCCCAGCGGCGTCCACGTCTGGGCCACGCCCCCTTCCCGCGCCTGCCAGTTATGCTTGTGTTTCTGCGTCCGTGGCACAGACGGCGCGTACTGGGCCACGAGCCGTGCCCGTGCCCATGGCGTGGCGCCTCCCTCCCGCCCAGCGCGCGTCCCCATCCCCATCCGGGCCCCTGTGCCAGTCACATCTGGGCCTCGTGGCTGGGCCTGGGCGCAGGGCGGCGTCCTAGCTCCCTGTCCCGCAGGAGGAGCTGGAGAATTTCCCGCTGCCCACCGTGCGGCACTGCCAGACGGTGCTGAACCAGCTGCGCTACCCGTCCGTGGTGCTGCTGGTGTGCCAGGACTCGGAGCAGAGCAGGCCGGACATCCACTTCTTCCACTGCGACGAGGTGGAGGTGAGCAGGGCGGCGGGGCGGGGCGCTCGCCCGGGGCGGGCCTGACGGCCTGACACCGCCGCGTCCCCGCAGGCGGAGCTGGTGCACGAGGACATCGAGAGCGCGCTGGCGGACTGCCGCCTGGGGAAGAAGATGCGGCCCCAGACCCTGAAGTAGGCGCGGGGCGCTGCGGGGCGCTGCGGGGGGGCGCGGTGGGGGGACGGGGGGGGCGCGGTGGGGGGACGGGCCAGCGCCGCAGGGGGGCCTGGCACGCTGAGCGGTCTCGTCCCCACCCCAGGGGCCACCAGGAGAAGATCCGCCAGCGGCAGTCGGTCCTGCCTCCCCCCCAGGGCCCAGCCCCCATCCCCTTCCAGCGCTACGCCGGGGACTCTTCGCCCCCCAAAAACCGCGTGGGGCTGCCGGCGCCACTCGGGGGCGAGCCAGGTGAGCCGAAGGGCCGGGCCGGGGCCAGGGCTGGGGCTGAGCGGGCCGTGGGGGTCGCGGTCAGCAGCAGCTCTGCCCCCCGCCCCCTCCCTGCCGCCCCCCAGGCTTCCGCCGTCGGGAGTCGCTGGACGAGGAGACGCCGCGGGCCGTGCTGGCTCAGAAGATAGAGAAGGAGACGGTAGGTCCCCCCCTGGCGGGCGTCCCGTCCCCTTCGCCAGGGCCCAGCCGCCAGGCAGTGGGGGGTGGGGGGTGGGCTGGCCCTGCAGGGGGCGGGGCGCCCGCTGACCCCGCCCCCGCCCCGCCCCCAGCAAATTCTCAACTCCGCCCTGGACGACATCGAGTGGTTCGTGGCGCGGCTGCAGAAGGCGGCGGAGGCCTTCAAGCAGCTGAACCAGCGCAAGAAGGGGAAGAAGAAGGGGAAGAAGGGGCCGGCAGGTGCGTGGGCGACGGGACACGCGCGGGAGAGGGCGGCGCGGAGACAGAACTGGGGGCGTGGCGGTCCGGGTGGGGCCCCTGCGCTGGGGGGAGGTCCAGGCTGCGCCCCGGGACTGCACCGAACCGCGGGCAAGTCCCCGCGGGCGCGCCAGGCTCACGACTGCCACCACCCCGCGCTCTGCAGAGGGCGTCCTCACGCTGCGGGCGCGACCCCCCTCGGAGGCTGAGTTCGTCGACTGTTTCCAGAAAACCAAGCTGGCCATCAACCTGCTCGTGAGTCCAGCCGCCCCCACACACACGCCTTCCCCGGCCCCTTCCCCCGCGCCCCGGGCGTTGAGGGCGCAGGCCGCCCCCACCCCTGTGTCTGCCACCCGCTCACCCGGTCCCTGCCCCCAGGCCAAGCTGCAGAAGCACATCCAGAACCCCAGCGCCGCCGAACTCCTGCACTTCCTCTTCGGGCCTCTGGACCTGGTGCGGGGCTGGGGGCGGGGGGCTGGGGGGCGGGCGCGGGCCGGCCAGGGGCTTGTCCCTGGGGGTGTGGGGGGGCAGGCGAGTGCCCATGGGCAGCCGGCTGGGCCGTATGCGTCCACGTCGGAGCTGGGGGTGCAGCGAGCTGGCCTGTGGCGCTGCAGGGTGGTGGTGGGGGGGGCTGGGGTCTGTGGGAGCCATCCCCCCTGAACCCCGCCGGTCCCCAGATCGTCAGCACCTGCGGTGGCCCGGACATCGCGCGTTCTGTCTCCTGTCCCCTGCTCTCCCGAGAGGCTGTGAGCTTCCTGCGAGGCCACCTCGTCCCCAAGGAGATGGGCCTGTGGGACTCGCTGGGGGAGACTTGGACGCGCCCCCGGTAGGGCCCTGGGCGTGGGAGTGCGGGGAGGGGCGTGGGCCCTGCTGGGGGCTCACCCTGCCCCTCCCACCCCAGCTCCGAGTGGCCCCGGGAGCCGCAGGTGCCCCTGTACGTGCCGAAGTTCCACAGTGGCTGGGAGCCGCCCCTGGACGTGCTGCAGGAGGCCCCCTGGGAAGCAGAGGGGCTGGCTCCCGCCCCCGCTGACGAGGTCGGAGCCCCGAGCGCCCCTCCACGGCTGCCCACGGCCCGCGCCCCTCCCACAGTCAGCCCCGCCCCTCTGGCAGTCGGCCCCGCCCATCTGGCAGTCGGCCCCGCCCCTCCGGCAGTCGGCCCCGCCCCCTGCCCGCCTGGCCCGGTCCCCACCCCACACCAAGCCCCCGCGGCCACTGTCCCTACAGCCAACTCCAGCCAGCCGGCCATCCTTTCGAAACTCCACGAAACACCACCTGGCACCTGAGCCCACGGCCCCAGGAGACGTCCTCCCCCCAGCCAGCTCCCCGCACGCCCACAGGTAAGGTCCCCTCAGAGTGAGGGCGCGACGCTCCCCGCCAGGCGGAGGCTCCAACGTGGGCGTGTGGCCAGCACATGGAGGCAGAGGCCTCTCTCGACGGCCCCCTCCACACGGGGACCGGGTCTTCGTTCTGACCTTACCACAGGCAGTTAAAGGAAAAACGTGAAAAGCTGCCCATATATTCACTACCCTCGAACACCCCGTCTCCTGGTGTCTCCGCGTCCACGGTCTGGCGTCTGGTTCAGAACCGCCCCGACCACTGAACTTGAGTGGTCCACCCATCCCCATCGCCTGGGGGGTCAATCCAGGAGGGTCCCGGCTGGAACGGCCTCTCCCACCGCCTCCCTCCCCCTGCATCTCCCCAGAGCACCCCTCGCAGGCCCCCCTTCTTCCCTCCCCGCCTCCTCTCCGATCTCACCCCTGGCCCCGCATCTGTCTGGGGGGGTGGGGCTGGCTCCCCTGCAGGACCCCAGGATTCAGTCTCAGGAGGGGAGGGGCCCGCAGTGCGAGGCTTACACCTCCCCCTGCCCACATCTCCACCCAGTGGAGGATGGAGGGTTTCCCTGGGGGGCCGGGCCTGGACACCCCCCAGCTGGTCGGAGCTGGAGCTGGCCTCGCTGAGCCCAGAGGCGCCTGAGTCCCAGCGGCCGCCACCGCCCCCACCCGCACGCGGTGGCCCGGCCGCTCTGGGGCTGTCACAGATTCCGTTCCCGCTGGCGAGCCGCAGCCTGTCTCCGCTGCAACCTTGGACAGCCAAACGGGAGGCAGCCGCGCACCGAGGAAGCTGCCCCCCTCCCCTGAGCCCAGCCCCAGGTCCAGGAGGAGACCCCGGGCCCGGGCCTCAGCCCCTCCTGTCGCACACAGGGCCTACGAACCCACGCCGGCCATGGCCAAGTACGTCCGGGTCCTGTACGACTTCACAGCCCGCAACGCCAACGAGCTGTCGGTGCTCAAGGATGAGGTGCTGGAGGTGAGTGGGGGAGGGGTGCAGGGGCGGGTGGGGGGCCGGAGGCTGCCTGACGCTCGGACCTAGCGTGTCCGCTGACCCCCTTTCCCCAGGGTCCCAGCCGGGGCTCCAACCCGCCCCGCTCCCCGCAGCAGAGCCTGGCCGAGAGGGACCCCAGGGAAGCGGTGTCTCCCGAGCTGGGCTCTGTGCCAAGTCAGGGACCCTCCAACCCAGCAGGGGCTTGTCATTCATGCCCATCCCGGGGGCCCACTTGTGGCACCGTCTGTGTGTGGTGCCAGCCCAAATCCAGGCCACCGAGGGAGGGAAGTGGAGCGAGCTGGGGGTGGGTGACCTAGGTCCACAGCCAGGCCGGAGGCCAGGCCCCCCGGAGCTCCAGACCCTGCTGGGGGGTGGGGGCCGCCGGTGGCTGAGATGGAAGGCAGGCTGGGCGGGGTCGGGACGCCTGGAGGGGGCGGTGATCATCCCCAAAGGACTGGGGGTGGGGCCTGAGGGGAGAGAGGGAGCTCTCTGTACCCTGGGGGGGGCGGGGTCCCTGCCCGGGGCTCCTGCCCTGGCTCCCGTGGCCGGGCCGGCTGGGGCCCGGCGCTCAGTGTGACAGCGGGGGCGCGGGCCGCAGGTGCTGGAAGACAGCCACCAGTGGTGGAAGCTTCGCAGTCGCAGTGGCCAGGCGGGCTACGTGCCCCACAACATCCTGGACGAGGCGCGGCTGGAGGACGTGGGTGTCCCGCCCGAGCAGGTGACGGGGGCTCATCCCAGCGCCGGGTCTGAGGGGGCTGCGGGCAGCGGCAGGGGGCGGTGAGCCTCAGGGAGAGACCGGCCCTGAACCTCCCGTCCTTGTGGCAGGGGCTGGGGTGGGGGTTCAGGATGGCAGCCGGCCATGCCGGGCAGGGGGGCCTGGCCAGGTCCTGGGAGGGGGGCAGGGTTCTCACACTGGCCTTACGCTGACCCTGGGGACCATGAGTGAGGCCAGTGGGACCCCCCCACTCCCTGCCTCTTCCCACCCAGGCTGGTCTGAAATATTGGGGTGCTGCTAGCCCCACCCACAAGCTACCGCCAACCTTCGCTGGGAACAAAGACGGTGAGGAAGGGTGGGGGGTGCGGTGGGGGAGGGGCGGGGGGACAGCTGGTCCGCCCACAGCCCCCTGGGGAGCAGAGGCGAGGGGCTCGCGCTGGGGGACGCGGGGTGGGGCCTGAGCCGCTGGGCCCCCCGCAGAGCTGATCCACCAGATGGACGAAGTCAACGACGAGCTCATCAAGAAGATCAGCAACATCAAGGCACAGCCGCAGCGACACTTCCGCGTGGAGCGCAGCCAGCCCGTGCACCTGCCGCTCACCTACGAGTCGGGCCCCGGCGAGGTCCGCGCCTGGCTGGAAGCCAAGGCCTTCAGCCCGCGGTGAGCCTGGCGCGTGCACCCGCCCCGGGGGACAGGTGGCCAGGCGGCGGCCAGGCGGCTTCCGGGGTGGGCGGGGCGAACTGGGCGGGGTGGGCGGGGCCACCACGCCCACAGCCGGCCCCGCCCTCACGCCCGAGCTGTGCGCGCCCCGCAGGGTCGTGGACAACCTGGGCATCCTGACCGGGCCGCAGCTGTTCTCGCTCAACAAAGATGAGCTGAAGAAGGTGTGCGGGGAGGAGGGCATCCGCGTGTACAGCCAGCTCACGGTGCAGAAGGCGGTGCTGGAGGTGAGCCGGCGCCCCGCCCCCAGCCCCGCCCCCGCCCCCACCCCTCCCCCGGGACCCCCCCCCGGCCTGCCCTGCGGTCCCCCAGGCTGAGCCCGCCCCCTTCCCCTCTTCAGAAGCAGCAAGGTGGGTCTGAGCTGGAGGAACTCATGAACAAGTTTCACTCTAAGACCCAGAAGAGGGTGGAGGACGACAGCTAGGCCCGCGGGCCGCCGCGGCCTGCGGGAGACGCACCTTGGCGCCCGCTCCTGGCGCGGAGTATTTTTGGACGCATCCGGGGTTTGGACCATGGACACAGAGGGAGTGGGGCGCTGGCTGGTGCCTGCCACACACCCCTGGCTGGGGACGGGTTCTCTTGCTTCATGCACACGGCCTATCGGCGGGCTCAGCAGTGCCCGGTCTACACTCGCCTGCCCGTCCCAAGACCCACCTTAGCCAAACTCGCTGCCTGCAGCTGCCAGCGCCTCGTGAGGCCAGCGCAGTGGCCCCCCCCACCCCTTCCTGCTGCTCCCACACCTGTTCCCCAGGCCACAGAGCCCCCTGTTCCTCAGCCTCCCCTATCTACATGGGGTTCCTGGCGCTTATGACCCTGTCCTGTCCCAGCCCCATAACTGCCGACTTCCCCATCCACCCGCACCCCACACCCCTGGACGGGCAACCACCCTCAGCTGCCCAGCCGCCCTGGCTCTGTCCTCACACGGCTGGCAACCCTCGCTCCCCCCCCCCGGGTGTGCCCACAGCACCCACCCAGCGCTCCCTAGGGGTTCCCTGGGGTGCATGCTGTGCTCCCTTCACATTTTAAGGACCGGACTCACCCGAGTACTGGCCTGGGGCACCCCCACCCCGGGGCAGAGCCGGAGGAAGGGCCTTCCTTTGACCAGCTCAGGCCAGCCCACCCGCCCGTGGCGTGGGGGGGGCCGGTGAGCCTGGGAACGCTGGGCTCTGTGGCTCCCATCCCAAAGCTGAGAGGTGGCCAGACTCAAAAGCGGTGACATTAAACTAATTGTCTCTTCGCAGCCACGTGTCTGTCTCCTGGAGGTGGGGGTGGGGTGCCGGGGGCCCTGGAGCTGACCTGAATTTCGCTCTTTGTAAGAGCTCGTGGCAGGGGTAGGCTGTGGCCGGGGGAGCAGTGGCGGCCCCAAGGCCATCCTGACCTCGGGTGGGGGGCCGGGGAGACCCTCCCCTCCACACCTGCCTGGAGGACATTCCTGGGACGTGAGGGGTTGAGAGGGGCCCTGGGCCAGATGTGAGGAGCCAGGCCTGCCAGACTGGGTGAGTGGAGAGTGGGGAAGGAATTTGGAGAGCTTAGCTGAGGGTGGGGTGGGGGTCGGGGGAGCAGGGGCCCGAGCAGAGGGTGTGGGGCTGATGGTCAGTGGGGTCGGCATCCGCACAGAAGCAGAGGGGTCCCTGAGCACCCAGAGAGCTGCACTCTGCACCTGGGAGCCTGCCCACCTGGCCCAGGGCGCTCTGGCGCCCTCTGCTGGCGGCCGTGCTGCTGCTGCGGTGTGGCTGCCAGGTGGCGCCCTAGCCCCCGGCTGGGTCCCAGGAGTCTGTGACCTGCATGGCCCCAAAGCAGCCCGCGCACCAACCCTGGGCAGGGCGTCCGGCAGGGCTCAGGCCCTGGGAGCTGGGGGGTCTGGTGCCCTCTGGGCTGCCACTGAAACTCGACCACCACAGCCCCAAGTCCCCGGGAAAGGCCTTCCCCCACTGCCAGGCCAGGGAAAGGGCCTGCCCTCCAAGCCTGGGCAGCACCCCTCCAACAGGGAGACCAGGCGAGGGGAAGGGGGGATGGGGCAATGTCCCTCCCTCCGGAAACCCACAGTCCCCCAGGCCGGTATGACCAGGAGGCTTCGGGAATCTGGATGAGGCCACCCCCCTCCCCTTACTTGTCTGAGCCCCTCTCAGAGCAGCGTGGGCGCCCCTGGCTCCACCTGCTCTGACGGGGACCTCCGCTGGCCCAAGGGTGCCCAGACCAGAGCTAGAGCACTGCCTGGTCCAGCAGGGCCCCAGCCACCAGGATGATCTGGGCCTTTGGGGACGCTGCCCCTGGCCTGGAGGGTGCGGGTTCCAGCCCAGGTGGGGCGGGACAGCAGAGGGGCCAGCAAGGGCAGAGGGTCAGTCACACTGCGTGACAGTGGCGCTGCCTGTCCAGCACCCTCCCTGGGCCCGGCCGTGTGCGGCCAGTGTCCCAGGAACAAGGCCTGTCTGTGTCTCGGGGACAGGCGTGTGTCTGTCTCCTCCAAGCAGCGTGGTTCTAATGCCCGCTGTCCTCAGTGAGTGAGTTTGGGAAATCATCACTTTTCATAGAAAGATGCTCTTTACGTGTTGGACGCCAAGTCTCCAAAATGCCACCCGCCCCACGGGGACGAAGCTAGGGGGGGCTCGCTGACCTTGGGGGGTCTTTGCCGGGTCCCGGGGGTGGGCAGGCACGGGAGGGCGCGTGCGGCTTTGGGGTCTGGGTCCAGCAGACCTTCGGAGGCTTGAGGAGGGAGGACAAGCACCCCTGACAGGTTGCTCAGGGCCAGGGGAAGGTTCCGGCGTCCAGCGTCCTCTAGCATCGGGGGGCAGCTGCCCTCGGCGATGCAGGAAACAATACCCATCGGGGGAGTTCAGACGCTCGGACAGCTTTGTAGAAGGAGGAGAGTTTAATGCAGCAGAGAGCAGAGCGTGGGGCATTCCACAGACCCAGAGCAAGACGTCCCCTCGGTTAGATCCTTCCAGCTTGTGTCCCCTCGCAGGGTCCACGCAAGGGGCACGTGATTCCTTTGTCTGAGGTTTTACTCAGAGTGGGGAGGGGCAGCCTTGGGTGGGGGTGGGGGCTGCAGGGGAGGAATTTCCAGACCGTGGGTGTTATATCAGCACCTTGATCGGATTCTTGAACAAAGGGGCGGGCTCCTAGGCTTACGGGCAGGGAGAGCACCCACTGATGTCTGCGCCTGCTCGGGGTTCCTTATCCGACGGCTGAGCTCGCTCTCGCTGTATAACAGCAGCAAACGGTTCCAGAGTCTCGACGTTCATACAAAGCTGCAGAGCTGGGGAAGGGGCTGCAGAATGCTTGAGGAAGGGGGTGGGATGCGGCTGTGGAAACCATGTTCACCGAGGAGCTTAGGGCAGGATGCGGGGGGAGAGAGAGCAGTTTGGACCAGCCAAGCGGGTCATTCCTGCTGGCCCGTCCCTTTGCATCTGCTCTTGCTTCCAGATGCCGCCTCCCCTCGCTCCACAGGAGGGTTCCAAACCAGCCGTGTGGGCCGGTCGGTTCCGGGCATGGCCCGTCACCGTCACCTGAACAGGGATGACTGAACGTGTGTCTTTAAATTGTCAGTTTCAGTTCCTACTACAGTGAACGTCAATGGATCTTTGGGGCCCTCGATGATGAAGTGCAGAAAGGTGTCTGGAGGCCCCTAAATTGGCGACTCGCTGGTGTGGGGCCTACAGAAGAACTTGGGATCAGTGGGGACGGCAGACCCGTGAATGGGGCACCTACGGGGGACCCGCAGCCCCCACAGTCTGAGCAGGTGTTCAGATTCATCAGAGGAAGGCAAAGGACAGCCGCCAGGCTGACACCCGGTGTTGGGAGGCTTGGGAGCAGGGTGCTGCCCAGGCAAAGAAGACGGGGGCCAGGCCACCTGTGCAGCCAGGTGACACATGGAGAGGCCCCAACGGTCCCGACTGGAGGACAGCGTGGAGCCTTCAGATGGCACAGCCCTGCTGCCCTCGGCCCGAGCCGTTTACTTACTAGATTATAGTTTGTTGTGTTCACTAGAAAAGACACCCCCAGACCCTCCCTCCAGCCGGGCTGGAAGGCCCGTCAGGCTCTGTGCTGCCCACTCCGGGGAGCAGACTCTTGGACGCACGTGTCACACCTCAAGAAGGCAGCCAGCCCCGACTGGATCTGCCCTGGGTCCGGTGACCGGCTAACACTGGGCAAACATCCAAAGGACACAGCTTTCGAAAGTGCCCAGGTCAGGCCCGCACAGCTGCTTCCTACCAGTTCTGACTTCATTTTTGTCCTAAGCCGCTGGCAAAGGGGGACCTGTCGTGGCTAGTGAACCTGCCCTCGAGAGTTTGGACCTATCCAAGGACATGATGGGCTGTTTCGCTGTCTGCAGATTCAAGCCTGGTTTAAATTCATCTAGACGAGGTTGGGTTGTTCTGATCCTGAGGCCTGGTGACCCTGGACACAGACTGGCCCCGTCTGATGGGACAGACGCCAGGGGACAAAAGGCTGAAGTCGGAAGTCCTGTTGAGCAGCATGCTTTCAGAGAAATCCCGGTCAAACCGGGAATGACAAGCCTGAGACCTTAGCGGAACTCGGGCCTGTGGGAGGAGCTGGGGCTGTGGTTGGTGCTCCCCCAGCTGGCCATTCGCGCCACGCCCGTCCTCCTGCCCTTGACATTCACCTGACTCACCGCGCCCCTGCTCACACCCCAACATCCCCCCCACACCCCACACCCCCGCCCCTCCAGACCGGCCCAGCTCCATCCCCATCTTGGAGACCTGTCTTGTCACATCTGCCAGCCAATCCCCATCGTGGTTAAGGCCACCCTCCGCCCCTCCCACACCTGCCAGAGGAGTGAGAGGAACAGGTGGCCTCACCCACTAGCCACACCCAGGTCGGCCGCATACTGCTGACCTGTGCCCGGTGTAGGCCTGACCCTCCCTCCTGCACCTTCACCCTCCTGCCCTCTCGGCCGCAGGAAGTGTGAGCACTCAGCAGAGAGCCCCTGCCTGTGCCACCGGCAGTCTGCTGAGCTGCCCCATCGGTGCCCAGTCCGCTGTGGGTCCCTCCGGTTGCCCCGACGTTCTGGCTGGTGACAAAGGCCACCCTTGCGTGAACGCCCTGTATCCCAGCCCTTGTCCACCTAAGGACCTGGCTGAACACACCCTTCTCTCCGGCCACCAGCCCACAGACACACGGTCATTTCTCCCCGTGCCACCGGTCCTGCCCTCTTCACTGCAAAATGTCCAAAGCGCAAAGCTGGCACTGTCCCCACCCCTCGTCCTGCTCCGTCTCAGCCTTGTTCCTCTCCGTCCTAGCTTCCACTGCAGCAGCCCAGCCAGGTCAGCAGCGAGGCCCCAAAAGGCCACACCCCAAGTCCAGGAGCCCCCTTCTTCCCACGGCTGGTTCGCTGTCTCCTGCAGCTCCTCCTTGAGGGACCCCAGACCCAGCCCCTCCTCCATCCCTGCTCCTGGGCCTGCACGGCTGATCCAGAAGCTGTAGAGAACTCCAAATCAATGGAGTTATGTTTCCTGTGACTGGTTTGGTACATGAGGCCCTGAGGACACCTTGTGAGCTTGGTGGGGCTTACCCCGTGCAGAATCAAAGGCAAGGCGGGGATGGCCCCATCCTTGTGGCTCTGAACCTGCAGGAGAAAGTGAAACCGCAGGCCCTAACCCTCATCCGCCTCACCCCCTCGCCCCTCCTCACCCTGCCCCTGGGGCCAGGCAAGTTTGACCTCAGCCCTGGGCACCCGCAGCTCCACGAGGGGCTGGGGTGAGCAGCGGCTGAAACCTAGCCCGCGCTGCTCACCCTGCGCCCCATGCCCTGATCACGGGAGCGGCTGCCCAGCACAGCCAGTGCCAGCGGACAAAGGCCCTTTTTCCCCCCCAAGGGGCCGAGAGCTGGCGGGGCTCGTTGGACAGCACTCGGGCTGCGGCCCAAATGCAGGGCCGAAGTCTCCAGGCTGCCCTGGACTCTGCTCGCCCTGGGGCGGGTTTTTAACGGGATCCTCAAGACACCTGTCCGTATTGTGACGAAGCGTGTCTCCGAGGGCACAGCTTCGAATCGGACTGCAGGCGGATCGGGCTCTCCGCCTCGTGCCCGCGTTTTAGGGCGACCGCGTGGGACCCTCAAGACCCCTAAGCCGGCCGCAGAGGCCGCGGGGAGGGGCTGGCCCGGGGGCGGGGCCGGGCTGGCCCGGGGGCGGGGCCTCGCCTGCTGGGTGGGGCGGGGCTGACGCTCGCGCAGTCTCCGTGAGCCGGGCTCGCCCTCGGGGGCGGGGCTTCCGCCAGGGGCGGGGCATTCCCCAGCCCCGCCCTCCCGCGCCGCGCCGGGATTGGCCGGCGGCCGGGGCGGGGCGCGCGGGGCATTGTGGGCCGCCGCAGTCCGGCCAGCGCCTCGCCATGTCGGGCTCCCCGGTGAAGCGGCAGAGGATGGAGAGCGCGCTGGAGCAGCTCAAGCAGTTCACCACCGTGGTGGCCGACACGGGCGACTTCCACGGTGAGTCCGCGCGGCGGCCCCGGCTGCGGACGCCGTGCCGGGGTGCGGGGGTGCGGATCGTGGACGCCGGGAGCCGGCCCGCCCCCGTCCCCGCGTCCCCTGTCCCCGCGTTCCCTGTCCCCGCGTCCCCCGTCCCCGCGCTCCCCGGCCCCGCGCTCCCGGGCTGGCGGGTGCGGGCGAGCCCCGGCGCCGGGGACCGGGAAGCCGCGAGCCGGGGCAGGAGGGCGGGGCCTCCGGGAGCCCGGCCGAGCCCCGCCCCCGTCCTCGGCCCGGGACTCGCTCCCGCGCCCCGCTGTGAACCGTCCGGGAGTCGGGGGGGCGGGGCGGGCCGCGAAGGCTTCGGACTGGGCAGGGGTCCGCGGTGGAGCTGGGGCAGCATCCGGGGACCCCTGTGCTTGCCCGAGGCGGTTTCGTTCCGCGCCCAGGAGGAGCACGGCTTAGAGTCTGGGCCCAGACGGCCCAGACCTGCGAATGCCCCGCGCGCGCTTTTAGCAACCTGTGGCATCACCTTCCGCCCCTGCCCGGGGGACAGCCGCGGAACCGGGTGGAGGAGAACCCGAAGCACGAAGGAGAGAGCAGAGAGGGCTGTCCCTGCGAGGGTTGGGTCTGAACCGCGCCCGCGGGAGAGGCCTGGGGCGCAGAGGAGCGTAGGGGGTTGGACGGCGACCCCGCACCAGAGGCGTCTCCGGGAACGAATGGGATTTTCAGGAAAACCGAGCGACGCTGGGTGGATGGGGGCACGCAAGAAGGCAGTGACTTCCCCCTCTTTCTGCTTTCTCACGCTGACTTGAGAAACAGGCTTTCCTTCCTCTTTGCTAACTGAGTAGAGGGTTGTTTATCGGGCGGGACCTAGGAGGGTGAATAAGCAGATTTTGTTGCTTAGACGTAAAGGCTGGGGCAGGCGTTCCGCTTGGGTCCACCCCGCGGGCCTGCCCGCAGACCCGCTGGAGGCGCCTCAGGAGGTCTGGGGCGCCTGCTCCCACCTTCCGTGCTGCCTTCTGTGGGCGGATCTTTAGGCAATGACAGGAGGAGGACAGAACAGAGTGCTGGCAAAGTGGCCGCACGTGTCTGCTTTGCCCCTTAGCACTGAGGATTACTTCCAGGCTCCGCCTAGTTGACAGCCCTGGTGGGCAGCAGCGCAGGAGAGCTAGCCTGTTACACCCCCTGGCAAGGGTCAGGGGGGGACCTCACGATGCTTGTGTATTTTTTTATTTTTTCCAAAATGTCTAAACCCAAGCACTGACATTTAAAAATTTTCTAATGAATATTCATTTTGTGAAGACGGATTAGTGGATACTACATATCCGTAAGTGTCCTTCAGTGTGGGGGTCATTTTCTGAAGGGACGGCTCCTGCTTCTGAGGCTCACGCGCCCCTTTGAGAATATAGTCGAAGCTGTGGACACTCTCCCCGGATTGGTGTCCCCCGATCCTGGCTTAGTCTCAAGGGTCCCTGGACCCTGAAGCTCACCAGATTTTTTGGGTTTTTTGGTTTTGTTAAAAGTCAACTTATCGAGACATGATTTTATACGACGAAAGGTGTCGTTTTCAACGTCACTCGTGGGTTTATTATACACACCCATACACCATCCAGAACGCTTTCTTCACTTGATGTTTTGAAATTGACAAGAAGTTGCAAAATTGTCCCTTGGCGCCCCAGGAACCCTTGGCCCACAGCCCCCGAGTGGCAACACACCTCATATGAACGTGGCGTGACGTTCGCGCCAGGAACCTGGCACCGGCAGACACTGTCGGCGGGACGCGGGCCTGGCTCGGGGTGCACGTTCTCCATGCGTGGGGAGGGGGCATGTCTGGGGCGGTTCTCTAACACCTGTGGGTGCTTGTAGCCCCCAGGCCAGTTAGGGCACGGCTGCCTCGCGGCCCAGCGATCTCTCCTTGCGCCCTAGAGCTGCCGCACCCCGTGCCAGGCAGCCCCGCATCTGTCCTTCAGCTCTGTATGTATTGTTTTGTCATCATACGCTGGCCAAACGAACGTGCCGAGACAGCGAGTCCGCCACCACCTGCCCACTGCGCGCTCGCCCTGTGCTCCACCTGGACGGGCCTGGTCAGCGAGACCCAGGTCAAGCCCACCGGGTTCTCCGAGTCCCTGGCTTGGCTACCTAAGAACGAAGTGACGCTTTAGAGAAGGCAGGCGTTGATGACCGCTGTGTCGCTGATAGCACGCGTCGTGCAGAACGTCCCCGTCCCCCAACGCCTCTCCCCACCAGGCCGTGCGAAGTCAGCTCTCGCAGGCACCCTTGGCCCCTGGGGGTTGGGTCGCCCCGTAAACGGCGGTCCCCTGGCCAACCTCCAGGGCCGGGGAGGCCGTGTGGGAAGTATGTCTGCGTTAGGCTCGGAAAAGACTCCTGATCCTGTGCTGGGGGCTCGTGGGGACCCCACCCCACTGACTTCCTGCTCTCTGATCACTTCTGCAGCCATCGACGAGTTCAAGCCCCAGGATGCCACCACCAACCCGTCCCTGATCCTGGCCGCCGCACAGATGCCGGCCTACCAGGACCTGGTGGGGGAGGCCATCGCCTACGGCAAGAGGCTGGGCGGGTGAGCGGCCGGGGCACCCCACGCGTCGGCGGGGCGGGGGTGAGCGGGGCCAGGCTCGTCCCTCATCCCCTCCCGGACTCAATCTTACACTCAGGGAAGGAACACTCGTTGGTTTGTGTTGATCAGTTTTACTCGTGTTACTTGCAGGCAGTACACTGTCCCCACTGTCAGTGCAGTTCAGTGAGCCCTGGACCAGGATCGGGGTCCCCCTGCAGAACCAAACCCCACCCAGTCACAACGCAGACCGGTCCGCGCCCAGCAGTCTCCTGGCCCTGGCGGCCCGGCCGGCATTCTGCCACCCTGTGTCTCCTCGCAGCTCTGCTGGAGTGAATTCACTGAGTGCGCAGTCTGCCGTGTTGGGGGCAGCTTATGCAGTGGTGCAGCCATTGCCACAGTCCCGACCCGGACTGTCCCCTGGGGCCTGCCTGCCGTCAGTCCCTGCTCCCTCCCCCAGGCAGCCACACTGGGCCGTGGTCCCCAGAGGTCTGCCTTTTCTAGATGTCGCTTAAAATCCTCGTCAGGGTGATGATGGTCAGCAGAGAGGTGCCCACAGCGGGCGGTGACCCTGGGCAGGGGCCCCGCAAGCAGCTCCTGCCTGCACCACGCGCCCCGAATCTGAGCTGGCTTCTTTCCCTTCCCCCACGACTATTCTCGCCCCACCCCCACTGCATCAGCGAGGCCTCTGTGCTCCTGGAACGGGGTGACAAGGTGGCACCTTTGCTGCCCACAGGCCTCCTCCCTCCTCCCACTGCCCATGGCCAGAGACCTGGGTGTATGCGGCGGGCGAGTGGAAACCCTCAGAGAGAGTCGGTTTGGGGACACCACTGTCACCTCACTCGTCTGCCCAGGCACCCTGGGGGTGGACAACCACGTGAACGGGCTCAGCGCCCTCACACCACACACCTAACATGGCCAAGGGTGGTGACTTTCATGCCATGTGTATTTTACTGTGATGAAAAGTTATTTTTTTAAAAAAGATGGGACGACAGGAGTGTCATAAAAGTAATACAGTTGTTCCACAGAACCCTATCCGCTTACACCTCACGCGTGCACTAACCCGTGTCCCCGGGAATTCCAGGTCTCAAGAGGAGCAGACTCAGAACGCCATCGATAAACTCTTCGTGCTCTTCGGAGCAGAAATACTGAAGAAGATCCCGGGCCGCGTCTCCACGGAGGTAGACGCGAGGTAGGCGCGGGGAGGGCGGCCGCCGGGCCCGCAGTGTCCCACGGAGGAGCGGGATCGTGACACGGGGCTCCAGGCTGCTCCCCTGAGGTGAGGCCACCTCTCACGGGGGCCCTGGCTCTTGCAGGCTCTCCTTTGACAAGGACGCCATGGTGGCCCGAGCCAGGCACCTCATTGAGCTCTACAAGGACGTCGGGGTCAGCAAGGACCGGATCCTGATAAAGCTGTCCTCCACCTGGGAGGGGATTCAGGCTGGGAAGTAAGTGTGCCCCTTCCGCTGCCTGGCTGCCAGGGCCAAGCAGGGGCCGAGAACAGAGGCCCCACGAGCCCCGCGGTGTGGCCTCCGCCCGCCTCGTGGGGCACGCTCACGCTTCACAATCGTTTCACCCCAAGCGTGTGTCCCACGAGGAGACGCGGGGACCAGGGCGTGAAGCCCTCTGCTCTCGCAGCTGCACTGTGGCCCTGTGCAGGGGGCGTTGCAGGCTGTCCCTGTGGTCATGTGGCCCACTCTGGATGCTCCGCTTGGATGCTGTCACATGGCCTCCTGTGCCTGGTTCCCTCCCCGGCACGTCTTCAGGGCGCACCTGGGCCGCGCTCCTAAGGCAGACGGAATGGCTGTGCCATCTCAGGGGCTTTGCAGGGCCTGCTGCTGTGCACATCCGTGTAGTTTTGGTGTGGACGTGTGTCACTTCTTGTGCGCACATACCCAGGAGTGAAGGCACTGGGTCACGGCCACTTGGTGTCTTACTGCTGAGGGTGGGGCTGCACACTGTCCCTCTCTGCTGCTGCGCTGTCTCCCCACGTGGGCACGGGCTCTGCAACTGCACGTCTTAATCACCCCCACATGGCCACTGTCCCCTGGGGTGGGAATTTATTGCTGGAGAGGCCCCAGCAGAAGCTTGGCTGTCACAGTGCACGCCCCACCCCACCACGTGGCCATTGCCCCGTCCTCGGGGCTCAGCCCCAGGATGTCTGGGTGAGCCGGGGCAGGCTGGCCGGGGAGGGGCAGGGGGCCAGGACAAGACAGTGGTCAGTGATCCTCGGTGGTGGCCCGCCCCGTGGAGCCAGCAACAGCGTGAGGGGTCAGAGTCTGTGGTGCTGGTACAGGTGTTAGCTGGGGACGTGTGTGGTAGCTCTCGGGCCCTCTCTTGCCTTTGTCCTCGTTGGGAAGTGTCATTTGATGACAGTCCCAGGAGCCAGAGGAAGCCTGGTGTCGGCTCCAGGTCGGCCCCCAGGACGTCAGCACTATTCTGCATGGCGCTGGGTGGGCCGCTCATGCGCCCTGTCCCCTCTGTCCCCTGCCGTCCCCGCAGGGAGCTGGAAGAGCAGCATGGCATCCACTGCAACATGACGCTGCTCTTCTCCTTCGCCCAGGCCGTGGCCTGCGCTGAGGCGGGGGTGACGCTCATCTCCCCCTTCGTGGGGCGCATCCTCGACTGGCACGTAGCCAACACGGGCAAGAAAGCGTACGAGCCCCTGGAGGACCCAGGTGAGTGGCCCTTAGTGGCAGCGGGGCCGGCATGGCGGTGGACGATGGACGCCTAGAGTGCGGGTGCCACAGCCACCCCCCCCCCCCGTCATCCCCTGCAGGAGTGAAGAGCGTCACCAAAATCTACAACTACTACAAGAAATTCGGCTACAAGACCATCGTCATGGGCGCCTCCTTCCGCAACACGGGCGAGATCAAGGCGCTGGCGGGCTGCGACTTCCTCACCATCTCCCCCGCGCTGCTGGGGGAGCTGCTCAAGGACAGCAGCAAGCTGGTGCCCGTGCTGTCCGCCAAGGCCGGTGAGCCCCTGGCCCGGCGTGGGGGGGCTGGGACCCGGGGTGCGGCGGACGTGGGGAGCCCCAGTGCACGTCCTCCCTCCACAGCTCAGGCCAGCGACCTGGAGAAGATCCACCTGGACGAGAAGGCCTTCCGCTGGCTGCACAACGAGGACCAGATGGCCGTGGAGAAGCTGTCCGAGGGCATCCGCAAGTTTGCCGCCGACGCCGTGAAGCTGGAGCGGATGCTGGCGGTGAGGGCCCGGCAGGGGGCGGGGGTCGGCAGGGGGGCTGCCCGGGGCGGACCAGCAGAGCGCCCCTCCCTCTGTCGCTGCGAGCGGCGGCATAACGTCCTCTGTCGTCTGTCCTCCAGGAGCGGATGTTCAGCGCAGAGAACGGCAAGTAGCACAGCACCCGAGGCCGGACCCCGCCTCTGGCCGCACATGCCTGGCAACAGATCTTGCATTTTTTACCAATCAGCGGATTGGATGGGTTTGATTTCACATAAAATTTTGCCTAATGAAATAAAGCAGTCACTATTTCTGTGCAACTCTGTTCCACCACGGGGTCTCTGTCTCCTGTGTCACCATCTGACCTCCAGCTGGGCCCAGCTGAGACGGGGCTGGGTCAGGAGCCCCACAAGGCCCCAGGCGGGTGACAGGCGGCGACAGCCCCTCCTCTGCCCCACCCCCACCTGCCGCTGGGGGAACCACCCGCGCTGTCAGTGCCCAGACCCCCCAGCGCTCCCCAGCCAGGCAGGGTGAGCTGCCGGTCTCAGGCACTGGCCAGCAGGACCCCACGCTCCTGTGCTGGTGAATGGCGCCACCTGGTGGGAGCAGCACGACATGCATGACCCATGTCACCTGGACGCACTGCCGCCCGCCTGGACCTCACCCAGGCTCTACCTGCGACATGCCTCCCCGGGAAGGGCTTGGCGGAGGCTGTGTGGGGTGCACTGATGGGGTGGTCGCCCCTGTCCCCAGGGACCAACCTGTTCCTGGAACAGCAAGGCACAGGCCCACCCGCCCAGCCCCCCAGGTGTGGGAGACCAGGCTGACCACTCCATGCTGGGGACAGCTGTGTGGGGACACCGCCCTAATATCAGCAGGCAGCCCTAGGGGGCCCAAGTCGGGGCTCCCGTTCTCCACAGCTGTCTGCAGACGCCAGGCACGAGTGGGCAGGGCCACGTCCCCCTTTATCCGGGTGAAAGGGACGGCCCGGGAGCCTAGTGGCTCTGGAGTGGCTGCCACCCTACCCAAGAGCTCTAGGGACTGGCTTGGCCCATCCAGGGTGCTCAGCGGACTGCCTCTGGGGGCAAAGGGGGCCAGCGAGGGTGTCCCAGAGCAGGGGCTTCGTGCCCGGCCCACGGCTGCCCCTGCCGGGTGCCCCCCACCCTCGGACTTGCGTGCGCGTCCCACGGGGTGGTTTTAGGACTTGGGCACGGGTGCCGGTGGCCGCACAGGTCTAAGAACTAAAGCCATCTTGTCGGACTTGCACAGGGTCACCGGGTCACCCCATCCGCGTCCCCCCAGCGTGCACCGGCACTGTCGTGGAGCGGCGGGGACCACCAGACCCGCACCCAGGCTTCTGTCTGGCGAGGCCCTGGCCGCCCACCCAGACTGCGAATGCCACGGGGGACCGCACTGCACGTCACACACGTGCCCACACCGGGAGCCGCTGACACACCCAAACGTGCCAACCTACACCAGGATCACGCCTACGTATGAGGCGGGGACCCAAGGTGACGCCCCCATAGGAGACAGGGACTCGGGCATCTGCTCCCCCTGCTCGGGTGTGCGAGCCCACTGGCAGGTGTCCCCAGGGCCCCAAACCTACACAAAACTGCACGCATGCACGCCAGCCTCACCGCCACACAGCACCCCTGCGCAGGCTCCCTCCCCCACCCCCTTCCTGAGAGATGGGGCCGCATCCCCGCTTCCCCATGCGGGAGGGGGAGGGGGAGGGGAGGCGGCTCCCGGAGGCCTGTGCCAGTGGCTCCGCCAGCTCTGGTGCCTTAGCGACGCTCCACTGGCGCTGGTGGGGCTGGGCCAGCAGGGGTACCCGTGGCCCCCCTCCAGCCCCGAGGTCTGACACCCACGGGGAGTGGGGGGCACAGGGGATCCAGCGGCATTGGCCTGTCCCACACCCAGAAAGCTCTCCACGTGGCTAGGCCCAGGCTCACCTCAGGCCCGAGGGTCTCCACCCAAACTCCCCCACCCAGACAACACGGGCACCATGTTCCTGCCTGTCACCTGTCCCCTGCCAGTGCCAGGAGTCGCCAGCTCCCGCTTCACCCTGTGGCCAGAGGGCCACGCTCCTGACCCTGTCGGGTGGCCAGTGCCCGGCCACCAAAAGGTCCCCTGGGCAGAGCAGAGGCTGGCAACACCTCCGGGAACCCTGCCGCCTGCCCCTCCACGCCAGGGGCCCTGCAGGGGTGCTGTGGGGCCAAGAGGCAGAGCCAGCCCTCTCAACCGCCAGCTGGGGCCCGAGGCCCAAACACACAGGAGGCGCCTGTCCACTTGCCCAGCAGCCAGCCCACCCGCCGCCGTCACCCTCCGCGGACGGTCCTCGCACATGGAGCTCACACCCTTTCCTCACTCAGCGTGTTTTCCAGGCTCACCCATGCGGTGCGACGTCAAGGACCTCGCTCCCCTTTGTGGCCAGTGACGTTCTGCCCCACAGCGGCGAAGCCACCTGCCAGCGAGGAGCGTCCACGTGGGGGCTGCTGTCCACGCCCGTTACTGAGGACACTGCTGTGAACGACCCGGACCATCTCGGCGGGGTGGGGTGGGGTGCGGTTTCTCTCGGGGGGACTTCAAGGTCTGCTTTAAGCCTGGCATGTAGGGGAGACACCGGATGGCAGGGGACCAGGCCCAGAACCCGCTCTCTCTACCTCCTCCAGGGGTTTCGCTCTCATCCCCACAGCCTCGTGGGGGGCCCTCGGCCCTCGCCCAGCGGAACAGGCCCAAAGGGCCAGAGGCCGCGGACGGGCCTGGGCACAGCCCTCCCCACAGACGCAGCGCGGCCAGCACCGTCACCCTGGGCCGCAGGGAGGCTCAGCCTCTGCTCCCCGACCTGGGCACGTGGGGACCAGCGCCAGCCCCGAAGACCAGAGGGCCAGGGCCACACCCCGGGCGGTGCGGCCACTCGCTGGCACGGCACTCCGCGGGCAGTCACCAGGGCGTCCCCGAGCGCCTCCTCCCCCAGGGCTGAGTCGGGGAGGCCTCCCGCCGGGCCGGGCCGGGCCGGGTCAGGGCGAGTCGCTCTCACGGAGGCCGTCGGAGGTGGCGGCGCTGGCAGGCAGGCAGGCTGGCTCAGCGGCGGACGCCTCACTTCCTGCAGGACGGACGCAGGTCAGGGCTCCAGCCACGGCCCGGCTGAGGGGCTGCACTCATGCCGGAACCCGCCCGCTGCCCAGCCCCTCACCGGCTGCCACAGAGCGCGAGCAGGTTCTGCACGGCGGGGACGGTGGAGCCGGCGTTCTGGCCGGTGACGAGGTGGCGGTCCAGCACGACGTGCACGGCGTCAGGCTCGCTGGCTGCAGGAGGCCCCGGGGACACAGGCCGCACGTCAGGCCGCGCGCGGCACGGCCCAGACCCACCGCCACCCTCCCCGGCCACGAGCTGAGCTGCAGGTCGTCTGCCCGGGCCCGGGCCTGAGCCACCGAGCCACCGACCGCCAAGGTCTGCTGGACCCTCGGCCCCGCGCGCCGCCCGCAAGCCCCCGCACAGCTCACCACTGAAGCTGGCCCCCGCGTCCTTCACGAAGTCCTCCACGATGAGGGGCAGGCGGGCGAAGCCGGGCGCCCGGACGAGCTCGTACACGGAGGGCTGCGGAGCAGGGGGCACCGCCTCGGTCAGGCAGGCCCACGCCTGGGCGGGCCGTGCCCCCCGCGGGGGTGGGGCGTGTGACATGGACCTCAGGGGCCACCGAGGGGTTCTTCGTGACAAGGCCACGGGGGGCCAGCTGTCCCCCTCCATCACCACGGCACACAGGTGACCAGAATGAGCTGGACCGTCAGCGAGAGGAAGTGCTGGGGGGCAGGGCCATGAGTGGGGTGGGGCAGAGCCACAGCCCCCCACTACCTACCTCCTGAACCAGTACCACCTGCCAGCCCCCGACAGCCAGACCTCACTCCCCGCCATACAGAGCCCCCTAGATCTGTCCCAGGACCCTCTCCCTGGGGTCTCCTCCCCGCCAGGGGCACCCCGCCTCTGAATGCCACACGTTCCAGCTCAGTCCTGGCCCCCATCCCCGCACCCAGCGGCCCTCCCCCCACATGGCGGTCCTACCCCTCGGACGGGCACAGAAGCCTGGGCCGGAACCCCCTCCCCATGCACACGCAGGGAGCGCCCCCCGCCCGATCCCCTCCCCACGCCCACAGCCACATCAGCAAACCGGGGACCCTGTCCTTCCCCACGGTGGTCAGCAGGGAAGGAAGGGAGGGGACGCAGACAGCACAGACGACTGCCAGCCTGGTGCCCGATTTTTTAATTCCCATCTGGGAAAGTGACTGTCACCCCCACCACAGGGGACCCTGGGGCCCCACAGGGACCCAGCGTGTTCCCCATGCAGCCAGGCCCGACTCCTGCCTGGGAGCCCCCAGGCTGCACTCACCCCTGTCACGCTGTAGCCCTGGAACACCCAGGACCTGTCCTCGTTGGTGGCACAGCACAGGGCAGCGACACCGTGGCCAACAGCGCAGATGGGCTCTGAAAGCACGGGCAAGGAGGGGCCTGAGGCCCTGGGGGCCAGGCCTGGCCCCGCGCGGCCCCGCACTGCCCCGCAGAGCCAGAGGCCACCGCCCCACCCCCACCCCAAAACCCTGCGAGGGCAGCATCAGGGACCAGCTGTCCCCAGCTCAGGCCTCAGGCCCTGGTGGCTGACACGCGGGCACGCCGGGGCACGAGGTGCCGCAGGCCTGTGCGCCAGCCCAGGAGGGAGCCGCCCGCGACCCTCAGGACAGCCTGTACCGCCCTGGCCCTCGACGGGCACCGGCTGTCCCTGCTGTCACCTAGAAACGTCCCACTTCCTCGGGCTGCAGTGGGAAAGGCGCCCAGCCCTCCCTCCATCGCTCGGGGCCTCCGGAGACGGAGCCCGCGCCCTGCCGAGCGGTCACCCTGGCTCCGAGCCTTGCCCCGGAAGACCGCCTGGCACAAGCGCGTTCCCACGGTGGAGGTGGCCGAGAACAGCAGCTGCCTGTCCCGGCGGCGCTGGGGGCAGGAGGCCCCGCTCGACACTACAAAGGACGCAGTGTGGCGCCTGGGCTCTGTCCGCTGGTCCCTGGGGAGCGGCCGGCAGCATGTCCCTCGCAGCCCCCGCCGGCTGGGACGGCGGCCAGGCTCGCAGAGCAGCCTCTCCCCACCCCCGCTGGCCTCGAACCCCGGCCTGGACGCCGCGCTTTCCCACCGGACCGCAGCCAGAGTCCTGCCCGCCGGCTGCGGAGGGGCCCGGGGCTGGCCGTGGAGGGCACACAGGCCTGGGGGAGGAGACGCCCCATCGCCCACGAGGGACAGCTGGGTAAACGGGTCCACTCGCTGCTCAGAATCCCCAGGGCGCTTCCCACCTCACGTGGCCTGGGGTTTCCGGGCCCAGAGCCTGACCCCGCGCCCCACGCTGGCTCCACACGCACCCGGACAGGCCGCTTCCGGCCGCTCCTCCCTGCGGACGGGGATGGAGCCCACCACCGCCCCCCCGACACAGCCCAGGCCCGGGGCCACCTACTGCTCTCGGAGCAGAAGTGCTGCAGGATGCGGGCCAGGGAGCCGCTGCTGGCCAGGTCCGCCAGGGCCCCCGGGCAGCTGGGGATCAAGAGCGCGTGGTACCGGGCACCTAGGGGAGACCACAGGCCGGTCGGTCACCGAGGGCGAGGCCACCGGCCAGGGACAGAGCGAGGGGGCGCCGGGGGCCCCGGCCCCCACCCGCGCGGCCTCAGGCGCTCACCGTCAATGGACTCGAGCTTGGCGGGGCTGGCGTAGGCCTTCAGGCGGAAGTCCTGCACCCAGCGCGCGGTGCCCTCGTTCACGTCCACGAAGTCCATGGGCTTCCCCTGCCGGGGCCCCGAGGACAACGGTCAGCGCAGGCCACCCCCTGCTGGCTCAGGGATGCTCGGAAACGCTGACGAGGGTTGGGGACCACTAGCAGCCCCTTGGGGACAAAGGTACCCAACAGCCCAGCCCCCTCACTGGGTCTCAACGCGTCCCGGGCTCCCAACCCCGCCTACCTACCCCTCACGGACCCTCAGTCTCCCACCTATAAAGCAACAACAATTGTCCCACCCTCACCCCTGGCGGTGACACTGGAAACACGCACAGTGACAAACACAAGTAACATCCCTGTCGTGACCCCCGGGGGCCCACGCCGCCGGAGGGACATAAACCCTCCGGAAGGTCTGTGCTGTCCTTGCTCTCGTGTGCAGACATCGTCCCAAAACGACAAGCTCTCCCTTGCCACAGGTGGGGCCAGAGCTTGGCGATGCCACCGGGGTGCCGGCCCCGCGGCCTAAGCCAGCTCCCGCAGGGTCACAGAGGCCTCGGGCCTGCCGCCCCTCCCTCGAGCTACAGTCTCTCCTGGCCTCCGCCCAGGGAGAACGGGGAGGGGTGGCCGGACGTACCCCGGGGGTGGCCACCTGCAGGTTGAAGGCGGCACTGGCCAGCGTGAAGCAGTGGGAGAAGGACGGGGCCGACACACCTGCAAAGGAGACAGCCCAGGTGAGCGCAGGGGACGCGGCCCGGGGCTTCTCCTGTTCCCAGAGCCGCCGAGCCGCCCCGCCCCCGGCTCACGCCAGGGCTCATGCCCTCACCTGCCACAGTGGGCGCTCTCCCCGCCTGGCCACCCGAAACCTTCCCAGAAGGCGAACCCAAGCCTGCAGTCCCCCTACACTCAGCTTACCTGCCCACTCAACCAACAGGGACGGAGGCCTGAGTTGGGCAGGGGTGGGACCACGGAGCCCCCATCCCCAAGGTGGCGGGGAGCAAAGCCCGTGTTTATGAGGCTGTGGCTGGTGTCACAGAAAGCGGGGGGTGGGGGGGTGCATCCCGACACTGTCACAGCCCTTTCCTACAAGGACACCGGCATCCCAGCCCCATCCCAGCAGGCTTCCAGCCCAAAGGGTTCTTGGCTGCTTGGGGGCTGCGGACGCCCCAGAAGTCTACTCCCAAAAGACATCTCTCCAAGATTATTTTAATACTGGGATCCAACCCCTAAACCTCACTTTCATCTTTATTCACTTGCAAATTAGCACGGGCTCACTAGAAAGTCCACATGTCCAGCGAACAGTCTCTCCAAATGCCCCCCACCCCCGACTTTCCCCATTCTGTTCTCCAGCTCCTCGAATCCTCACTCCCCCATCTACTTCACCCCAAGGCCCCTAAACGGGCTGGGGAGGGCCCACTGGTCCTGCCCAGAGCCTAGGGGTCTGTTCAGAGCTGTGCCCTCACCCCACGTCCACATCCCCTGCTCCTGGCACAGCCAAGCTGATGCGACCCCTCCCCTTACCCATTCCAACCAGCCACCTGGGGACCCTCCAGGACTGAGCCCACTCTCAGTAGCTCCTCTCCCAACCAAGTCCTTATGGGGTGGGCGCAGGGCCTCCTGCCCCCCGCCCTTGGGCAATACCACTGTGACCCCATGACCCGCAATCCTCGCTACCTCACCAACTAAAGCAGGTACAGAGGTTGAGGAGCCCACCAGGCTCCACAGGCAGACCCCAGGTCTGGACCTTGGCCCTCCACCTGCCTACGATGGGACCTTGGGCTCAGCACCTCTGTGACGGGGCAAGCACAGCTGAGGACCTGGCAAGTGCCCAGAACCACTTCCCTTCCGTGCCGGCTCTCAGCACGAGGCCCTGCGTGAGACTCTGTGACAGCAACGGCAGGCCCCGTGGGCCCGACGCCAGGCTGTCCCGGTACCCTCCCGACACGGCAGGGCCGAAGGATGCTCGCGCTTGCACACGCCCCATCCCGCCAGGTCAGTGCCCCCCGCAAACCTCCGGGCCGGCAGGCGGAGCGGGTGGGTACTGAAGGACGCAGGCTCATGACCCTCCTGTTCGGAAAGGCCCATGCTTCCAAGGCCATGGCTGCCTCACCCCCAGGTCTGCGGGAGCCCCCACCTGCTGTGAACACGCACTGCCCCTCGCCACGCCCGGCCCCGCCTGTCCCCGCGGGAGGCGGCCCCTGGCGCGGGGCGGTCCGCCTTCTCCCCGCAGGTGGACCCCCCGCAGCGCACCTGCATCCCGGGATCCCATCTCTTGGAACAGAAATGCGGGCCGCGGACCCCACCCGTGCAACAGACCGGGGGCGCCTCCCGGCTGTGCCCCGAACGAGGCACTCCAGCCACGGCGGCACCGCTCGGGGTCCGGCAGGCGTCGCGTCTGGGCGCCCGCCCCGCCCTCCGCCCGCTGTCCCCTCCGCGCGAGCCTCACCCTCCGCGGCGCCGCTGGCCACGAGGAGGCAGGCCGGCCGGCTTGGGAGCCGCTCCGACGCCATGGCATCCGCGGCGGCCTCCGCGGTCTGCGCGTGCGCGGAGCGTGCGTGCGTGCGTGCGTCCGTGCGTGCGTGCGTGCGGCCGGGAGACGCCAGTCAGGGGCCGCGGCGGCCTGGGGGCGGGGCTGGGGCGGGGCCAGGGGGCGGGGCCAGGGGCGCGCAGGGCGCATGCGCTGTGCTCCTCCCCGGCTGCAGGCCAGCTCCAGCCCCCTACTCCTCTCCGCGGTCGGGGGCAGAGCGGCCCCCACTCAACGCTGTCGGCATCGCGGCACCGCAGGGCCTGCAGAGGGCTCTGAGCTGGGCGGCGGGGCCGTGGGAGAGGGCCCCGAGGGTCCTCCCGGGCCGGAGGTCTCAGCATCCCTGAGCAGACCCCTGCCCGGGCCCCGGGCGCCGTCAGGAACAGCGGCTAACTCTTCCCTCGTCCTCGCTCAGGCAGTGGGCACTTCCGGCCAGCACCGGGCGAGGGGAGAGCTGAGGAAAGAGCGTGAGCGTGGGCGAAGGTCCCCTCCCCCTGGACGAGGGTCCCTCCCTGTTGATTCAGACACTGAACATTCATTCCATCCTCAAGAGCCACCGGTGCCACCACGAGCGCTGGCACTGGGAACACGACATGCGATGCCAGGGGCAAGGCGCAAGGCCCAGTGGGGCTCGCGTCCTGGGGTGGGGGCTGGACCGTGGTTCATAGGAAGGAACGTCACACTTCGTAGGTGGCAGTGGGCACGGGTAGCAGGGAGAGGGGCTCACGGATGCGAGGGAGGCTGGCTGAGACCCAGGCTCCGGGCAGACGGTGTACGCCAAAGGCCAGGGCCGGTCTGCAGTGTCCCTGGAGGCGGGGCCGGGTGGGCGGGACATTTGTGGGGGAGACAGTATCAAGGGTCACTGAGGTTGAGCTGAGCCCCTGGAAAATGGGGGTGTCATTTTCTCAGCCGGGGGTGCTTCAGGCAGGGGTGCTGAGTTCGGTAGGGAAAATCATGGTGCTCTTTGGCCAGGCTGCATTTGAAGCTGTTTTTTCAAACTGTCCAGGAGGCAGTTGGAGTATACACGTGCGCCCTCAGCAGATGGTGGGTGCGCTTTAGGGCCTGGGAGGGAAGGGAAGGAGCCCAAGCTGGCGGTTGAGAGGGCTGGCCCTGCCTCTGGGGCCCCACAGCACCCCTGCAGGGCCCCCGGCCCCCGATGTGGAGGGGCAGGCGGCAGGGTTCCCTGGAGGTCTTGCCAGCCTCTGCTCTGCCCAGGGGACCTTTTGGTGGCTGAGCACTGCCTGCTCACACAGAGGCGGCTCTGGCCTCTGCCTGGCCACCCGACAGGGTCAGGAGAGCGTGACCCTCCGGCCACAGGGTGAAGCGGGAGCTGGCGACTCCTGGCACTGGCAGGGGACAGGTGACAGGCGGGAACGTGGTGCCCGTGTTGTCTGGGTGGGGGAGTTTGGGTGGAGACCCTCGGGCCTGAGGTGAGCCGGGGCCTAGCCACGTGGAGAGCTTTCTGGGTGTGGGGACAGGCCGATGCCGCTGGATCCTCTGCCCCCGCCCCCACGGGGGTGGGTGTCAGACCTCGGGGCTGGAGGGGGGCCACGGGCACCCCTGCTGGCCCAGCCCCACCTGCGCCAGTGGAGTGTCGCTAAGGCACCAGAGCTGGCAGAGCCACTGGCACAGGCCTCCGGGAGCCGCCTCCCCCTCCCCCTCCCCCTCCTCCTCCCCCTCCCGCAGGGTTAGCATCCTCAGGTCTCTAAGGAACAGGGTGGGGGAGGAAGCCGGCGCAGGGATGTTGTGTGGCCGGTGAGGCTGGCGTGCATGCGTGCACCCCCGTGTAGGCTTGGGGCCCCGGGGACACCTGCCCGTGGTGGGTTTGCACATCCAAACAGGGGGAGCGGATGCCCGAGTCCCTGTCTCCTGTGGGGGCGTCACCTTGGGTCCACGCCTCATACGGATGCTTGACCCCGGTGTAGGTCAGCACCGGCTCTGTTGGAGGCACGCGTGTGACGTGCGTGCGGTCCCCCGTGGCATTCGCAGTCTGGGTGGGCGGCCTGGGCCTCGCCAGACAGAAGCCTGGGTGTGGTCCCCTGCCGCTCCACGACAGTGCCTGTGCATGGTGGGGGGACATGGACGGGGTGACCCGGCGAGCGTGTCTGCGTGGGGCACACCCGTACATCCCAGTTAGCAGCAGCCCCCAGCCCCCCCTGACCGTGCAGTCATGTCTGTTCCTTGCAGCAGGTGGCCTGTCACTCAGCAGACTTCAGACAGCACCAGCTCCACCTGGGCCTCAGGCAGCAGACGGGGATGTCCAGGCACACCAGGACCAGTGGCTGGGGCACAGGAGCCTGTGCCTGCCCACCCCGGGGACCGCGTGTGTGGGGAGCAGCTGGGGGAGGGGCAGCGGAAGGCCCAGGCGTCCGGCCTGGCAGCAGCAGCTGGGGGGAGGCCAGGTGGTGAATAGCCTGCCACCTCCGTCCCGTTGGGGAGGAGGTCCTCTAGAGGACGTCCTGGCCTCGCGCCCATGTCTGGGGGAGTCTGGGTCCCGAGGCGGCAGCCAGCCCTACCCCTCAGTCATACCTACGATGCATTCCAGGGTGGGGTCCCCCAAAGGGAAGTCACACACTCTTGGGAGACGGAGGGGTGCTGGAGAGGAAACCAGAGTGGACCCCCCACACACACACACATGTTCTGCATCCTGTACGTGACCCACGTTCCCTATGGAGCCCACGAGTGACACGACATACCATGACACGGGGACCGGGACCTGAGATGCTGGTGCGAGCGCTCGGAAGGCAAAAGCTGAGGGTGGAGGTCCCCGGGGAGTCAGCGTACGAGGAGCCCTGGTGGGAGCCGCCCCCCCTTGGACGATGTCCCCGGAGACGTGCCGCCCGCCTGGGGTTTCCAGTTCGCTGGCTGCCCCTGTGTCGGGCTTGGAGGAGTAGGGCACACTTTTCACACCCCTGGTGCTTTTTATATCGTATTTTCTTTGGACCTTAAAAGCAGTTTGGTAATAACAATCATCTGAAGCAGCCTTGGGCATCCCCAAGCGTGTTTTGTTTTGTTTTGTTTTGTCGTATTTTTAATTTTGGAAGTGTCCCTATGTCACACGAGTTTAGGCACCGAGCGTGAGAACTCCACATGGGATCCTTCCGACCAAGGTTCCCAAAACGCACGTGGTCGAGGGGGCAACGGTGACATGTGACGAGCTCGGAGTTTAGAACTTCCACGGTCAGGAGGCAGAGTGGGGGGCGAGCTCACCCAGGAATGATGAGACTCGCAATGCAACGTAAGCTTCCTGCGAAAAAAAATCCTGCAAATGAGGAAGAAGCCAGTTCATCCAACAGGAAAACAGATGAATGGAGCCAACAGGAAAAAATCGCAAAACGCTTGGGGAAAGGAGGATGAGTGAACCCCCAGAGGGGGTGGCGGGCCCCGTGCAGACTGGCAAGCTGTTCCGCCCCACGGAGGCTGCAGGACGCAGAGCGGGGCCTGGGCAGGGGTCGGGTCTGTTCTGGATGTTTCCACCCCGAGGTGGCTCTCTGGACTCACCCCGAGTCCTGAGATGCGGGTGTGCCGATAGGGCGTGCTACTCTGGGGGTGGGTGCAGGGACGATCCCCGGGCAGGGAACGGGGTGTCACACACACTGCGTGGCCCAGCACGCCCGGCACCCGTGTGTGGCCGAG
Organism: Macroglossus sobrinus; assembly: GCA_004027375.1. Lineage (NCBI taxonomy): Eukaryota > Metazoa > Chordata > Mammalia > Chiroptera > Pteropodidae > Macroglossus > Macroglossus sobrinus. The sequence continues at coordinate 61,850 of PVKZ01004804.1, forward strand.
GAGCGGAGCAGAGAGCAGATTGGAGCAGACGCGTGCACCCCACGCTCACAGCACGCCAGTCACAGCAGCGGCCCACGTGTCCGTCAGCAGATGGCGGGCACACGGACCGTGGTCCATCCCGACAGTGGACGGTCACTCAGCCTTAAAAGGAAGGGAATTCCAACCCCCGTGACAACATGGCTGGGCCTTGAGGACGTTGTGCTGAGTGAAATGAGCCAGACGCACGAGGACCAGCACTGTGTGACCCCTACCTGAGGTCCCTAGAGGAGCAAGAGTCACAGAGAACAGGTGGTGAGTGGCAGGGGCTGGGCGGGGGAGGGGTTTGGGGACAGAGTTTGAGTTCTGTAAAAGGACACAGTGGTGGTGACGGCTGTACCACTGAGCTGTGCGCGCTTAAGCATGTGAAATAAAATGGTCAAGTTTACGCGATGTATGTTTTACCGCAAAAAAAAAAAAAAACCATCCCCCCCACCCGAGACACAGGCACAAGGACGTCACACGATCTTGTTACTGCTTTGTCTAAAGTTGCAAAAGTTTCAAAACAACCTCCACCTCCCTTAACAGGGACTCTATAAAAAGAGGCGACATCATAGGTGGACACCATGTTGAAGATGACAGAGCCCAGCCTCACTGTCACCTCCGCGTTGTCCCCAAATTGCTGAAATGTCAGAAGTGTGCTGATTTCTTTTTAAGCGGCAGAAGGGTGGCGAGCGACCCCGCCCCGGCCGAGCGTCTGCCGTGGCACCCGTGGGCCGGGCGGGCACGGGGCGGTCAGCAAGGAGGCTGCAGGATGCGGGGAGGGGGGTGCCTGGGCGGGCGTCAGGTCTGTTCTGGATGTTTCCACCCCGAGGTGGCTCTCTGGACTTACCCCAGGTCCTGAGACACGAGTGTGCCGACAGGGTGTGCTACTCTGGGGGTGGGTGCAGGGACGACCGGAAAGGGACAATGCTCCCTGCCCTGCCCTGCCCCGTCAGGCCAGCCTGAAGGCTGCTGTGGAGGTAAGGGCGCAGGGTGACAAAGCCCACAGGGGTGACTCTGGAGCCCACCCAGGCTGACCCCAGCCCCTGCCTTGAAAGCCCCGCCCATAGCTAGAGTGACAGGTAAGCCTGGCCAGCTGGACACCTATGACACCTCGGGGAGCTGCCTGTGGGAGGTGACGTTGAGGAGAAAACGCCCCCCAAGGATGGGGAGCTCACTGCAAAGAGCAGTGGAGAGGGCCCCCCAGCTGGAGAGGAGAGGTCCCCTGCCCCACCCCACCCCCTCGCTTCATCCTGCGCCCAGCAGCCCCTGGGTGTCCGATTAGGACCAGGGCCGGCAGGAATGCCTGGCTGTGGCCACCCAGGACCAGGGTCAAGGGCGTGGAGGTAGCAGGGAGGGCCTGTGAGGGGCACCCTTCCCGGGAAACGGGGCGGTACGGATATGTGGGTGACCCCTGCACCCCGACACGTGCAGGTGAGGACGCCAGCCCAGCCGTTAGACAAGAGCGTTTATTGTAGACGGCCTGCACCCAGGCCCACAGGCCAGCTGGCCAGGACAGGACAGGCAGCAGGTGCCCGCGGCCACCCTCCCGAGCCGGGGCCGCACGGCACGGCCTCCCTGCGGGCACGGGGGGCAGTGGATGTGGGTGACAGTCACCCGCCAAGCGGCTCTACTCTACCTGTTATTGCATTTATACGCTTGTAGACTCGAAGGCCGCGGTGAGGCAGGAGGGGACCCCCGCGGGGCTGGGCCCAGCTGCCGGGCCGGTCCCCAACAGCCGCCCCGCCCTGCCAGGCTCTCAGCTGCCCCCAGAACAGCAGCTGCGGGATGGGGAAGGGGCTCGGGGCCGGAAGCCAGGTGGCCTCTGCCTCAGGAACCCCCCCAGAGCCACGAGCCGGAAGGTGGACCCCGGCAGCCCCCTTCCAGAGACTGGCCTTCGGGCGGTCTGCCTGCCCCGTTGGGGTGCAGATGACAGGCGGAAATAGCGTGGAAGCTCTGCCCACGTCACGTCAGCCCCGCAGCAGCGGCCCCCCCAGACGCCCCCACACAAGCTGCAAGCAAAGAGCAGAAGAGGGGGGAGTGAAACAGCCACACCCTTTAATGTCCCCACACAACAGGGGCTGGGCCCAGGCCACAGCCCATCCCGGACCCCTGCCCACCTGGGGGGCCCCCTCCCGTCCTGGGGGCTCCTCAGGAAGCTGCTGTCGGGGACCACTGGGGCCTCTCCGGACAGGCTGGCAGAGGAGCATCCCCCCCCTTCCATTGCCCCCCGCTGCCCCGGCCTTGAGTCCTCCGCCAGGTGTCAGCGCTCCACCCTGTACTGCCCAGCACCCGAGCCCGGGCTCCTTCTGCCCCAGAGGGTGCGGGGGAAGGGCCGGGGGCCAGCCGGGGGCCTGGCGTCCACTGCCCGGGCCTGCCCGCCTCCCGGCCGTGAGTGCGTCTATACATGTGTTACCTGGGTACATATGGGCCGATAGCTGTGTGTGAATTCGCATGCACTAGACTCCCAAGGTCCGAACAGGACCGCTGGGCCCCACCTGGGTACCAGCCATCATTTCTTCCGAGCCAGGAACACCACACCAAGAATCAGGGCTACGGTGGCCACAGCCACCCCCCCAGCCACCAGCAGGGGGGTCAAGTTCTCGAAGGGGCAGGGACCTCGGCCCCCTGGGCCCTCGCTGGGGGCCTCGTCCTCCTCAGCCCCATCTCCAGGGCCCTTGGGCTCAGGGGCGGCGGCATTGGGGCTGCTGGGGGCCGCGGGGGCTGGCTTCAGGTTGCTGTGGTTGTTGAGAAGGGCGGGGTCTGCCTTGGCCGGAGTCTTCTTGGCAGGCGGCGGGGCGGGGCCCGCCGGGGGCTCCTGCTTCTCCACTGGGGCCTCCTTCTTGCCAGGCTTGGCTGAGGGGGCTTTCCCGTCTGTGGCGGGGGGGCCCCTGACCTCAGTACCGGCCTGGGGCACCTTGGTCTCGGGCTTGGGGCTGCTGGCCGACTTTCCTCGGGACTCCATGGTGGCCGTGCTGGCAGGCTGTGTGGGGCGTGTGTGCACAGGCAGGTGGCTGGACCACAGCGGCTCAGGACAGCTCGGCTCTGGGCATCACATGAGCCTGGAGGGAGACACAGTGAAGCCCTCCTGTCCAGCCCCCACCGCCTCGTCCCCACAGGGACACAGCCCAGGTCGTTGGACCCCCAGCTGAGAATCGCCCTCTTCCAAGGCCTGGCTCCCTCCTGTCCCCAGCAGCTCCCTGAGGACCCCTCCCCCACACAGGCGGGGGCTACGGGCCCCACACAGGCCGGGGGGGTCCGGGATGGAACCAGCCAGAGACCAGTTTCCTGTCTGTGAAATGGTCCACCACACTGACCCGGAGCGGGGCGGCCCTGACAGGAGGTGAGGGCCCACCCAGCCCGGAGAAGGGCCTGCGGTCAGGGGTACGGCCGGCGGCCAGCGTGGGCCTGGGCGGAGCTGACCCTGTGTCTCTCTAAGGAGGAGACTGGGTCCATGTGGAGGGGGCAGGGCGGGGTGGGAACCCAGAACTGGACTCTGGTGCTGGCGAGGGGGTTGGGGGTGAGCCCAAGGCCACCAAGACCTGGATATGACAAACTTGAGGTGCCTCCCCAGGAGGCTGCAGAAGCCAGGAGGGTAGCGACAGGCCTCTGCTTCCCCGTAAGCCATCTGCCCCACCCTAGCTCCTGACCCAAACCCCCCCACCCGGCCTCACCTGCTCCAGCTCAAGGACAAAATGTCCTTGATGAGCCGGAGGCTGCACCTACCTCTGGGGCGGAGGGGACACCTGTTCTTAGCCTGGGGTGGGCACCTATCCTGCCAATCGGCCCGAGCGTCTGGGCCAGGCAGAAGATGGGCGTGTGTTTGCCGGAGAGGCCTGGCCCTGGTACTTCACGCCAGGGTTGGGGTGGGGGTGGGGGGCGGATGGACAGGCATCCAGATGCCCTGAGCCTGAGTCATCCCTTCTGTGAACCTAGACACCACCTGTCTGCCTTTCCCGAGGGAGGGTGGGAGGGTGGGACCCTCCCACCGCAGGGTAGGGGGCCCATGGCAGCCCCGTTCCTCACCCTGGCCAGGCACACTAACCACGTGGAAGGTCACCTGAAGGTCACATCACAGGGGGGCCCCACTTCCTAGGGAACCCCAGCACAGCGGCACTCACCCGCCGCCATTCTGGGGGAGGGTGCACCACGCTGCGGGGCATCCTATCGGCAAACGCTTCCCCCACCTACCCTCTGTTGTGTTTTTAGCTCCACACTGACGTCACCAGGCTGTCCCCTCCCCCCTCCAGGGCAGCTGTGCCCAGGAGTGATGACCTTCAAGGGGGGGAACTGTCCCAGGGCCCCCACCCAGCCCCGGCCCCCGGCCGCGGCGCCCCCTGTCCTAGCCGCCTTACGCTGCTGCTCGCTGCGGCTCCCGGCGCTCCCACCTCCGCGCTGCGCTCTCGGCGGGCCAGGCGGGCAGCGCGCTGCGGCTGCAGACCGGGAGTTTCCCACAATGCAGTGCTGCCGGCGCAGGAAGTGGGTGCGGGGCGCATCAGCGCGGGCTCCGCCCCCCGGCTGGCGCCGCGGCTCGCTCCGCCTCTAATCGTACAGGCGCTTTAGGGCTGAGGAGGCGACGCACTCAGGCTGCGTTTCCTGCACTCGCATCCCAGACGGCTGCCAGGAGGCGGTGTCCTCCAGGCCCCCTCCCGCCCAGGTGCCCGGCGGTGGGCGGACACGCAGCCCCGGGTCTGCACAGGCGAAGCCAGACGTGGGCCTCATCATCACGAGACCCAGGGAACGGCCCTCCCCCAGCCCCTAACAGAGTCTCAGAGAAGAAGCATCTACTTAGAATATTTATTTACCTTCTTACATGACAAGACACAAAAAGTCACTTCTTAAAACTCCTCAAAAGAAAAAAATATAAATCTGTAAGCAGCAGCAGCAGCTTCCAAGGTACAGATGTGGTGGAAGGAACCGGAACTGGGGGGCCAGGCCCGAGCCCCAGGTAGTGTCGCTGGGCGGGGCTTCCTAGGAGGGGGGCCTGCGTGGGGGGGGTCACAGCACCGGCACGTCAGGGCCAATCAACAACACGATCACGTGGCAGGGGAGAGGCGAGCCTGCTTCAATTCACTACGCGGAGGAGTCCCGAGCGGAGGCTGGGGGCGCAGCGGTCCAGGGCGCAGTCGGGCCCGAGGGGGCGGCTCCTGGCCCCGCCCCTGCGGGCTGGGCAGGTGCCCCCAGCTCCACACGGGTCTTCATGCCTGCCCTTGCTCCTGGCCAATCCCGGACCCGGGGCGGGGGGGTCTCAGGAGAGGGTCAGCAAGAGGGGCCAGGCCAGAGCAATAAATACCAGGCTGGGGTGAGCGGGAACCTGGGGCACGCGCCACACACAGACACGCACACGCACACGCACGCGCACGCGCACACACGCGCTGCCCAGCCACGGTGGGGGAGCAGTGCCCCCACAGCCCTGTTCCGGGGGAGCCCGGGCAGCTGAGGGCTGGTGGGCACGACAGGCTTCTCACAGCCTTTGCTCATACGCATGGACCTCACGCGCTCTGGGCCCCGCGCCCCCCGGGGTGGGGCAGAAGGGCCCACCAGGAGGGATGCTGGGTCCCACGGTTGGGGGAGGGGTTCCCTGGGAATCAGAACGCGGTGTGTCCCCCAGACTGGGATTCCTGGCTCAACGTGGGGGTAGGAGACTCCGATCCTCCTGCAAGGCTGGCCGAGGTGAGGGCAGCAGCAGGGGGGCCGGACCGCTGGACGGAGGGCTGGGCAGAGCCACGTGTGCTCGACAGGTAATAAATAGGTTTGTGCAGGGCCCCCCTGTGTGGACTGGGGGCCCTGCCTCGGGACGGGCTGGTCGCCTGCAGGGCATGGTCCAGCGTGCCCAGCAGCCCACGCCTGGGTGCCCCCCCAGCCCAGAGACCAGCTCTGATCCTGGGGGGTGTTCGGGTCAGGCGGGAGCTGGGGCGGGGCTGGCTCCAGGAATGTAAAGACTTCTGAGATTTCTACATAAATAAGACATTGATCCCAGTGGCCGTGCAGGCAGGACCCCTCGGGGTCTGTGCGTGTGTGGACCCTGCACCCCTTCCTCTGCCCCCCATCTCGGTGGGGAGGGGAGGGGAGGGGTAGGCAAGACTTCCCCGGGCTGGGCCCTGGGCCGCCGTCCGGCCCCCCGCACCCCCCGCCCCGCTCTGGTCCCGCTTGCTGTGGGCATGGGGCGGCCCCGGCTCAGGGCTGGGGGCGCTGCAGCAGCCCCAGCAGGGTCTCCCCGAGGCCCAGGAAGTAGATGACCTGTGCAATGCCGAACAGGGGGGCGATGACCAGCGCACGGCAGTACGCGCCCTTCAGGAAGGCAGACGGGCCCTCGTGCCGCCAGATCTTCCTGTGGGGACCGGGGCGTCAGGGCTGGGGGCGCCCCCACCCCCCGCCCTGCCGCCGCCGCCACCCCCCGCGGGCCTCACCCACCTGGCGCAGTCCAGGAACCCCGAGTAGGTGTCCTCGTTGACCCCACGCTGCAGAGACTGAAGCCGGGTCTTTACAACTGCAGGGGGGCGGCGGGAGTGTCAGCGTGGGGTCCACGCTCCCCCGGCCCCCAGCCTGCGGCCCAGGCCCACACACTGACCGTCACAGGGGTTGACGGCCACGGCAGCCGCACTCCCGGCCGCGCAGCCGGCCAGGAAGGACACGTAGAAGGGAGACTTCTCCCCAGACGCCGGCTGGCCCAGCTGGTTCAGGTTGGCAAAGAGGGGGAAGTAGACGATGGAGAAGGGGACGTCCCTGCAGGCAGGAGGGGGCAGTGACCAGGGGGTGCGGGGGCCGCCGGCGGGGCTCCCCCCTCCAGCATCCCCCAGCGCCCCCACCTGAGCAGCGTGGCCCCCAGGCCCTTGTAGAGGCCGGCGAGGCCACGGCTCTGCAGCAGGTCCCGGGCGAGCTGGGTGGCCGTGGGCCGCGCCACGGGAGCCTCAGCCGGGGGCTGGGCGCCCCCCTGCGTCGAGAGCTGGGCCTGGGCGGCCAGGATCTTCTTCTGGGCAGCTGGGAAGGCAAGCGACAGGCCGGCTGGCTCTCCCTCCAAGGGCGAGGGCAGGGCTGGGCCCGGGGGCCCAGCAGTGGCCACGGCCCGGTTCGCCCCCTCCCCCAAGGCGCTCACCGATGCGGCCGGCGTCCTGCAGCTGGATCTTCAGCATCTCCATGGGGGTGGTCACGATCACCTGGCAGGTGCCGGCCCCGCAGCCCGCCAGCATCTCCTTGAGCAGGGTCAGCTTCTGCCTGCAGAAGGGGGGCAGGGAGGGGCCGCGGGGTCGAGTCAGAGGTCCCTGCCACCCACGCAGCTGCCCGTCGCCGGTGGGCGTGAAGGGGGTGGCGGTGGCGGCGGTGGCGGACACGGCCCTGTGGGGGTTACGGCGCCCCTCTGCCTCAGACACCCCTCCAGCGACGGGCACCGAGCCTGACAAACAGATGGCCCCCCAGCAGGGCCTGGAAGGGGGGGCGGGGCTGTTCGCAAGCAGAGAAATGGAGAAACTGGGGTTCTGAAGTGCCCCGAGAGGCAACTCTTTCACCCCACCCTCTGGTGACACAGGAGAGATGGTCTGTACCCCCAAATTCCAGCCTACAAGGGGCAGCTGGGGCCAAGGGCCTCTGGCATCCTGACACCAGTGACTCACTGTCTGCTTCACCCCCCCC